>JASDQU010310087.1:0-45279 GCA_032191745.1 Picea mariana | reverse complement strand
CAACCATGTGGTGGGATCAACTTAATCAAGCCAAGAACCTCGATGAGAATAGAATCTCATGGAGGAAAATCAAAGGATATTTTCAAGAGAAATATTTTTCCGAGCATTACTATGAGAGAAAGATGAAAGAGTTCTTTGAACTCAAGTTGGGAACCATGACAATGGAGGAATATGAGAAGTGGTTCTTTGAATTGTTGAAGTATGTTGACTTCATCAAGGATGAGAAGGTTAAAATCCAAAGGTTTCTAAGTGGGTTACCCTTCTTCTATAATGATAAGATTCAATATGACAACCCCAAGACCTTGGAGGAATCCATAAGGAGAGAAAGGCACCTTTATAAGCAAAGCAAAGGAAGGCCAGCGTTCCAAAAGACTTTGAATGACAAGATGAAAGAGAAAAAGGATCAAAGGCAGAAAGGTTTTAAGCCACCCTTTTTCAGAAATAACTCCCAAGCATGTCAACAAGGACAGGCAACCCAAAATGATCAAAAGAATGGAGATTCATTTAGGAAAAGGCCAAGGAAGCAACATGTTCAATGTTGGGGATGTGGGGGGAATCACTTGTATAAGGACTTCCCTTATAAAGGAGAAAGGATGAGGATTGTCCACAACATTCAGAAGGCTGAAACAATTGGAGACATGGGAGGAAGTATTCCAAGGATTTATGTAGCCTTGGACAACAAGCAAGAAAAATATCAATCCCCCATGATTGAAGTGGAAGGTAAGATTGATAACCAACCCATAGAAATTTTAATTGATTCTGGAGCTAGACATAGTTATATAAATGATAACACTGTTGAAATATTTCACTTGCAAATAAGTAAGCATAAGAAATCTTGGTTAGTTCAGTTAGCCACGGGGGCTAAGAGAAAGATTAATGAGTTGGTTAAAGATTGTCAAATAGACATGAATGGACTCAATACGAAGGTAGATGTAAACATCATACCATTGGGTTCATATGATTGTCTAATTGGCATGGATTGGTTGGAAAATCATCATGTTGTCCTAGACTATTACAACAAGACGGTCACATGTCTCGATGAGGAAGGGCATCAAGGAAAGATTCAAGGCATTCCAAGAGTTGTAGTTGTTAGAGAGATTTCATCTATGCAGTTGAAGAAGAGCTTCAGGAAGGGATGTCAGGTGTTTGCAGCCCATATGGAGGAGGAAACCAAAGATAAAGTGACAAGCATTAAAGACCATTTGGTATTGAGGGATTTTGAAGATGTTTTTAGGGAAATCCTAGGATTTTCACCAAAGAGAGACATTGATTTCTCTATTGATTTGGTTCCAAGAGCTGCCCCAGTGTCTAAGACACCATACAGAATGGACACCAGAATTGAAGGAGTTGTGGATGCAGCTTGAAGAGTTGTTAAAAAGGGGGTATATACACTCAAGTGTGTCACCATGGGGAGCCCCGATTCTGTTTGTGAAGAAACATGATGGAACCTTAAGGTTGTGTATTGATTTTAGGAAACTTAACAAGGTTACCATAAAGAATAAGTATCCTTTACCTAGAATTGATGATTTGTTTGATCAACTGAAAGGTGCAAGAATCTTTTCAAAGATTGACTTGAGATCAGGCTATCATCAAGTAAGGATAAGGGAAGAAGACATCAACAAGATAACATTCAGAACAATATATGAGGATTATGAATTCATGGTAGTGCCATTTGGACTATCAAATTCCCTAACAATTTTTATGTGTTTGATGAATGGAGTGTTTAGGGAGTACCTGAACAAGTTTGTGATTGTGTTCTTAGATGATATACTCATATATTCAAAATTAGAAGAGGAACATGAGCAACATTTAAGAATGGTGTTACAAGTTTTGAGAGAGAACAGATTATATGCTAAGCTAAGTAAGTGCATCTTTTATCAAAAGAAGATTCATTACTTAGGGCATATAATATCCGTAGAAGGGATAGAAGTGGATCCTGAAAAGATAGAGGCCATTAGAGGATGGACATCACCAAAGAATGTAACTGAGGTCAGATCATTCATGGGTCTTGTTGGTTATTACCGAAGATTCATAAAAGGTTTTTCAAATATTGCAAGTCCAATCACTTCTTTGTAAAAGAAAGGTGTGAAGTTAGAATGGACTTACAAGTGTGAAGAGAGTCTTCAACAGCTGAAAATAATATTTACAAGTGCTCCAATATTGAATATTGCATATTCAAATGAAGATTTTGTTGTGTGCATCGATGCATGCAAGGAAGGGCTTGGTGGAGTCCTTAGTCAAAAGGATCATGTGGTATGCTATGAGTCTCGAAAATTAAAAGAGTATGAGAGGAATTATGCTACCCATGACTTGGAGTTAGCAGTGATTGTACATGCATTGAAAATGTGGAGGCATTACCTTATAGGTAAGAAATTTGAGATAAGGACGGACCACTATGGTCTGAAGCATTTGTTTGGAAAACCAACACTAAATGATAGGAAAACTAGATGGCTGGAATTTTCGAGTGAATGTGACTTTGAAATTAAGCACATAAAGGGAAAGGAAAATCAAGTGGTCAATGCACTCAGCAGGAGAGCTCATGAAATGAATATTGTATCCATTAGCATGTACATGACATATATGAAAGACAAAGTTATCGCAACAACAAATTCATATCAAAAGTATTTAAAAATAAAAGAGACATAACAAAAAGGAAATTTTCAGAGAAATTTAATTATTATGAGCTAAAAGAAGATGGAATTCTCATGTACAAAAGTAAAGTGTGTGTGCCAAATTCTAGTGAGATGAAAAATGCAGTGTTGAAGGATGCACAATGTGCCATATGTCGGGCACCCGAGATATCATAAAACAATTGTAGCAATAAGAAGCCAATATTTTTGGCCAGGAATGAAGAAAGAAGTGGCTAATTACATAGCCATGTGTCTGGAATGCCAAAAAGTAAAGACATAAAATAGACACCCAACAAGTTTTCTACATCCATTGCCCATTCCATAATGGAAGTGGGAAGTTGTCCCAGTTGATTTTATTACTAAGCTTCCCAGAACAATGAAGCGGCATGATTCCATCATGGTGGTGGTGGATAAGTTGACTAAAGCAACACACTTTATTCTAGTAAAGACTACACATAAGCAAAAAATATCACATGAATTTATATGAGAGAAGTTTCTAGAATACATGGAGCGCCTAAGGCAATAGTGTCAGACAGAGACCCAAAGTTTACTTCCAATTTTTGGAAGGGTTTGTTCAAGGGCTTTGGGACAAATTTAAATCTTAGTACAACATATCATCTAGAGTCAAATGTGAAAACAGAAAGGACTAACATAATAATTGAGGACATGCTTAGAATGTATGTGATGGATCAACCATCAAAGTGGGAAGATTATATCCATTTAGTTGAATTTGCCTACAATAATGGGTATTGGGCCTCATTGAAAATGATTCCATTTGAGACATTGTATGGCAGGAAATGTAACACCCTAGTGAGTTGGGATAATCCAACAGACAGAGCAGTTGTTAGACCAGAATTGATAAAAGAAATGGAAGATCAGATGGAAAGGATTAAGCAGAATTTGAAGGCTTCCTAGGATAGTTGTAAAAGTTATGCAGACAGGAACATAGTTTTCAAATATTTTAAAGTGGGAGAACATGTGTTTTTGAAAGTAAAGGAAAAGAGAAGTTCGCTAAGATTAGGAAGCTTCCCGAAGTTGGCAGCAAGATATTGTGGTCCTTTTGAAATATTAGAAAAGATAGGGCCAATTGCACACATGTTACATTTTCCTGCATCCATGAGAGTGCATAATGTATTTCATGTGTCATTACTTAAAAAGTACGTACATGATGCTAATCATGTCACTGATTGGAATGTGATTCAGGTGGAGCACAAAGGGGATTTCCGGGTGGAACCAGTACGCATCCTGGACTGGAAAGTCAAAGTGATCAGGAACAAAGCCATAGGGTTGGTAAAGTTTCAATGGAACTGCTACGGTCCTGAATAGGTTACATGGGATCATGAAGAAAACATGCGGGCAAAATACTTGCAAATTTTTTACAGTTTTGAAGAAGACAGAATGCAAGGCTCCATTTTGAGCAACTAGAGTTTTGGAACCACATCTCAGAGTCATGGCCAACTGCGTTAGGGACCTTGATAAACGAATGGCACATTCCTTGGGTTAGACCTGATAAACGAATGGTACATCCCTTAGGCATCCCTTATAAACGAATGGTGCATTCCTTGGGTCGACGAGTTGAGAGGAACATGGGATTTTGGTTGGAGTTGTTGCTAGAGTTGTTAAATTGCAAAAAAATTATTTCTAAGTATTGTGATGTAAATTTGAATATATGTATATTGACATAGAGTGCACCGAGGACAACGCATAATTGTAGGGGAGGGGGAATGTAACATCCCCATTGTAATCCCCAGTTTGATTAATGCTTATGTAGATATGATTTGTGGCTACGACCAAGCGATGTAATACACAAATCATATTTCAATGTTTTAATAATAAAATGTGATGCCAACTGCTAAGGGGACATGGACAAGAGATGGGGGATGAATTAATCCCCAAGAGAGGGGAGTGTCTAGGATAATGGCCAAGAGGGGTCCAAGGGCGGTGATTACCCATGTTTATGGATTTAGCATGTTTTCCTAAATCTGCTATTGTATATGAACCTTCCCATTTCTGATTCAGTGTTTCCAAAGCCAATCATTGAATACATGTAAGAGGGTGGATGTGAGTGGTCACATCCTGAAGTTATTGGGCACATGGGGTTGAGTAAAATAAGCTCGGGGAAGAGTGTGAGTCAAGAAAGACAAGCAAAAGAGAGGAATTTCTTATGGGTTGAGACAGAAGTAACAATAGTTCGAGCAATTTGGGCAGTTAGTCAAGTTTGGGCATGGAAAGAGATTTTGGAGCAGGTGCGGCCATAGGAGGGAAAATTCTGGAGCGTAATTGGAGTGAAATGGAGCTGGAGAACTGAAGATCCCAGTTGTCAGGCCAGAAGAGTGAACTCCTGCATGAGTTTCACTGAAACAACAAGTGTTGTTGTTGGTTTGCTGATAGTTTTCCTAGAAACAATTTCCCTTGAGTTCCCAGCTGAGAGATTCCTAGCTACCCGTGCCAGAGATACCATGATAAATGAATGGCACATTTCTTGGGTTATCCCTGATAAACAGATGGTACGTCCCTTGGGTTAACCCTGATAAATGGATGGTACATCCCTTGGGTGATCCCTGATAAACAAATGATGCATCCCTTGGGTTATCCCTGATAAACGAATGGTACATCCATTGGGTTATCCCTGATAAAAAAATGGTGCATTCCTTGGGTTGGGCAGGTCAAGAGTAAGAGAGCTGGTGGAAAAGTTGGGATAGTTGTAGGAGAATATCAATTGGGTTGAGAGATTTATGAGCTATGAGTGGATTGTGAGAGACCACCCTCTTTTGTGGATTGCTAGCCTCATCTCAGGGGTGACTAGTTGTTGAGATTTGGAACAATCAGTCTACGGTTGGGTGGAACATCCATCCCAAGTAGTTGGTTGCACAATTCTTTCTTAAGATAAGTGTTTCATATTGTACTGAGTTATTTACATGTGTTATTGCTATGCATGAACTCTGCGTGAATGCGAATGACTTATATGTTGTTGTAATGAATGGTTTAGTTGCATATCATGTTGATTATTAGCATGCTTCAGATGCATATGTTTTATGGTTATTTCCATAGCTAAATATGTTATAAATTATAGCTGTAGGTTATGGGAAAAATGGATAACAGTAAAAGAATGGATTTAATTAGCAGAATTTACGTGTTATGTGTATTCCACAAGTATTGTTGCCTAGTTGGAGGCTAGGTACATTAATAAAATGGTATCAGAGATGATAGAGAGAAAGTTTTTGCGCGACGTAACCCAACTTTGGTGGTTCGGTACGTTACACAGTGTGTCTCATCCCCTAACTTAGGATGCCTTTTATTACATTGATGTTTGACCAAATCAATCACTAACCCTAGATCTATGAAGTGATCAAAGGTTAAGATATAATCTCACCTTCACTTCAGATCTAACAACTATGACTTAATCAAACTCTCACTTAAGTTGCTAATGCCACTAACTTAGGAATTTAACTTAATTAATTAAAAGATCATTCACTTTAATAAATGACTCATAAAGTGAACTTCCTAAGGTTTTCTGAGGTTACAAGGACGACTTCCACATGCTAGACACTAAGCCTATGTGGAAGTAACTATCCAAAGCTACCAAAGACTAACACTACCATGGTCAACCAAATATAACCATAGTACAACATGGTCAACCATAGTTAGTCATAGTCAACCACAATGAACATGGTCAACCATAGTCTACTATGGTTAACTATATTCAAACATGGTCAACCATAGTGATCCAAAGTCAACCATAGAAAACCATGGACAACAAATCCAACCATATTAAAACATGGTTAACCATATTCATCCAAAGTTGACCATAGCCAACCATGGTCAATCGTGGTCAACCATAGACAACCATGGTTAGCCATAGTGAAACCAAAGTCAACCATTGTCTACCATGGTCAACTAAAGATAACCATAGTAAAACATGGTCAACCATACTAATTCATAGTAAACCATAGTCAACCATAGTATACCATTGTTTTCCATAGTCAACCATAATCAAAATGCCAGGTTATGTCACCTTTTAATCACAAAAAGGAAACCATGGTCAACCATATTCAAACATAGTTGACCATGGTAAATAATCGTCAACCAACCATAGCGAACCAAGGTCAACTAAGGAAAACCATGGCCAACCTAAGTTAATCATGATAAATTTCATAATATGAAATAACCATTAAGGAACGTCACCATCTAACCTAACCCTCAAGGAACATATTGTGACATAACCATTGAGGAACATAATAATTCAACATAGTTCAAGCAATACAAATGTTGCAATGATACATAACCATTAAGGAACATCACAATCCACCATATGCTTTCATGAACATTGAAATGCAACATAACCCTTCAAGAATGTTACAGCTTGACATAAGTCCACATAAATGAACATCACAATGTGACATATCCATTAATGAACATCACAAATTTGACATGACCCTTAATGAATGTTGCAATGTGACATAACCATTGAGGAACGTAGCAATTCCATCTAAGTCAATCAAGATGAATATCATAATGCATCATAAAAATTTAGGAATATCACACTGGAAAACATAACCTTTAAGGAATGTTGTAAGGTGACATAATCCTTAATGAATGTTGCGATTTACATAACCATTAAGAAACATAATAATTCAACATAAGTCAACGAATATGAATGTTGCAATGTGACATACCCATTGGGAAATGTCATAATCCAACATAACCCTTGAGGAATGTCACAATATGACAAAATCATTGGCGGATGTGAAAATGCAACACAACCATTAAGGAACGTAGCAATTCGACATAAGTCAACCATGTCTAACCATGGTCAACCACATTCAAACATGGTCAACCATAATATGCCAAAGTCAACAATAACAAACCATAGCCAACCAAAATCAACCACATTAAAACATGGTTAACCATAGTCATCCATAATTAACCATGGTTAATTATGGTTAACCATGTTTAACCATAAGCAACCATGGTTAACCATAATAAAACCAAAATCAACCATAGTCAACCATGGTTAACCAAAGATAACCATAATAAAACATAGTCAACCATAGTCAACATGGTTAACCATAGTCAACATGGTCAACCATAGTCTACCATAGTCAACCACAATTAATCATGGTCAACCAAATTCAATTATGGTCAACTTAAGTCAAGCAAAGCTAACAAATGTCAAACATGGTCAAACATAGTTGAATATGTTCAACCATTATCAACCATAGTCAACTAAAGTCAACTATTGTCAAACACAATCCATTATAATCAACCATAGTTAAATATATTCAACCAAAGTCTAACATAGTCAAATATAGTAAACCAGTTTACTAAGGTCAACCATAGTCAACCATGGTCGACCATAGTCAAACATGGTTATACATAGTTAATCATAGTCAACCATAGTCAAACATGATCAACCATGGTCAACTAAGGTCAACCAAAGTCAATCATGATTAAATACGATCACCCATGGTCAAATGTGGTTAAGCATTCTCAACCATAGTAAACCATATTCAATCAAAATTAGTCGCAGACATCCATAGTCAAGCATGGTCAAACATGGTTAGTTACATTTAGACATGGTTAATCGTAATCAATCGACTGTCAACTATTGTCAACCACTATCAATCATAGTCAAACATAGTCCACCATGGTTAATTGTAGTCAACCATGGTTAACTGCAATCAACCATGATCTACTAAATCAACCATAGTCAAAAAATTCAACCAAAGTCAAACATATGCATGCAAACTCAACCAAAATCAAACATGGTCAACCATGACAAATAATAGTTCAACATAGTAAAAAAAACTCAACCATGGTTAACCAAATTAAACCATAGTAAACCATTTTTTATCAAAGTCAATCATAGTCAAACATAATCAACCATGGCCAACCAAATTAAACCATGGTCAAACATAACCAAAAATGGTTAGCAATAGTCAACTATGGTCAATCATAGTCAAACGTGGTCAACCATGGTCGACCATAGTAAAATATCATATATATTCAATATTTGATTATATTAATATTTTAATTCACGAATATATTAATCTTCCCCATGCATGCTAGTCGTTAACTAGCATAACCACATTATTAAAGGTGGTTGATATCACTAGGTCTTCACTCAATGAACCTGTGACATAACACATGCATTGATGGTATATTAAATAATACCCCCAATTTCACAAGATATTGATAAATGCCTCCCAAAATCCTTTTGTTGAACGCCCCTCCAAATACATCTTTCCAATAATAATAAAATAAACTGTATTTTTACTAGATGCCCCTCTTTATAGCCCCCAATACCTATAAACCCCTCGATTCTTTGCATCCTCCCCAATACCTACAATATATTGACTTTATTTTTCACAATTTTAAATCCCCATTTATGAATGAACACGATAAGATATTGGTCAACAAGGTGAATCCCTCGTGGTTGATATATGCCAATCGATGCCATTAATTTAAGAAGGTGGACAATGGCATCGATCATTATATATCAATCAAATGTCAACTAAATACAAACATTAAGGAACACCATAATCTAAGATACTCGTAAAGGAACATTGTAATGCAACGTAACCCTTGATGGACATCATAATGCGACACAACCATTGAGGAATGTAGCAATTTAACATAAGTTAGCCAAGATGAACATCACAATGTGACATAACCATAGTAAAGCATAATCAACCATGGTCAACTAGAGTCAACATGGTAAACCATGGTCAACAGTAATCAAGCATGTTCAACCATGGTTAACCATAGGCAACCATGCATAACCAAAGTCAACCATTGTCAACCATGGTCAACCATGGTTAACCATAGTTAAACATAGTGAACCAAAGTTAACCATAGTGAACCATAGCCAACCAAATTCAGCCACTTTTACCCAAGTCAACCATAGTAAAATATAGTCATCTTAGGTCAACCTAAGTTTACCATGGTTAATTAAGTCAACCATATTCAAACATGGTTAAGCATTATCAACCATGGTCAACAATATTCAATCATAACAACCATGGTCAAACATGGTCAAACGAATGCCAACTATAGTAAAACATCATCGACCAAAGTAAACCATAATCAAATATAGTCAACAATGGTTAATTGAATCAACCATAGTCAAACATAATTGACCAAAGTTAAACATATTTACTAAATCAACCATTTTCAACCATAGTTGAATATAGTTGACCAAAGTTTAACATATTTAAGCAAAGTCAACAAAAATTGAACATGGTCAACTATGGTCAATAGTAGTCAAACATAGTAATAATAAACCAAGTTCAACCAAATTCGACAATAATTGTCCATAGTTTACTAAAGTCAATCATTCCCAACCATAGTCACACATAATAGCATCAACCATGGTGAACCATATTCAAATATGGTGAAGCATTCTCAACCATAGTTAACCATATTCAATCATATCAACCATGTTCAACCATATCTAGGCATGGTCAAACATGGTTTACTCATTATCAACTATAGTCAAACATTGTGAACCACAATCAACCATGTCAACCATGGTTAACCAAATCAACCAAAGTCAGACATTTTCAAGCAAAGTTAACCAAAATTGAACATGGTCAACCATGGTTAATAATAGTTAAACATAGTCAACCATGGTCAACCAAATTCAACCATAACTATCCATGGTTGACTAAAGTCAATCATTCTCAACCATAGTCTCACATAATACGTTCAACCATGGTCAAACATGGTGAACCATATTCAAATATGGTTAAGCATTATTAACCATAGTCAACCATGTTTAACCATATTCAATCATATCAACCATGACCAACCATAGTCAAGCATGGTCAAACATAGTCAACTATGGTCAACCATATTCAAACATAATTAACTGAATGTCGACTATATTAAACATCATCAACCACAGTCAACCATAATAAAACGTAGTCAGTCATGCTTAAACAAATCAACCATTATTAACCATAGTCAAACATAATCAACCAAAGTTAAACATATTCAAGCAAGACCAAAATTGAATATGATCAACCATGGTCAATAATAGTCAAACATAATCAACCATGGTCAACCAAATTTGAGCATAGTTGACCGAAGTCAATCATACTCAATCATACTCAAACATGATCAACAATAGCCAACCAAAGTCAATCATGATCAAACATGGTCAACCATATGGTGGGCCAAGGAATATCAACAATAATGCTACTGCCTCCTTGGCTTCTTAATTTACTTGTCAACCCAGGGTTCCTACAAACTTAAGAGATGATGTGCAATGTATATGTAGAATGCACTAATAGTAGTATAGGTATGAGATTGATTAAGGGTGCAATTGTATGCAAATGTGCAGGAAATTGAAATGATAGAAAGAAACTTTATACTATTACTTGAATGAAAAGCACACCAATTTGAAAGGACAGTTAATATAGATTATAGCAAAGGAGATCTAATCTATTAGCATAAAATAAAGTATATTGAACCATTGAAAAACAAATTGAATGTAAAGCATGAAATCATTCCATTGTATGACAAAAAGTTGCAATTAAAGACGTTAAACTAATGCATGGACTAAATGAACTACTTTATGCCTAACCCTTGAATCAAAAACAAGTCATATGTCTTATTATTGTCTATTGCTACTTTAATAAAATAAGATTAAGAGAAATTGAGATCTAGAGATAAAACAGTCCTACAGGAAGTTTCTACAAGAACTATAACAGTCCTATAGGAAACTCCTACATGAAGCCAAAAAGAGGCATAAAAAGATAGTATGAGTCTTCTGAAGCATCAATAAAGCTAGACTAAAATGAAACGAGGTATAACTAAGGTTCCCAGCCTTGAAAAGATACCCAAGGGCATACCAATAGATTGTTGACTCTTTCTACATGATACCTGTTGAAACTAACCAGTTAGTGACAAATTGACAGAAATCAGAATTAATCATGCATGACTATATTAATATTTAAGAGATAATGAAATGCTAACTAATAACTCATTAACATGCAAGAAAAAGGGAAATTGAAACAAGGTCCTTGAGCCCACTTGAGTGGGCCCTACCCAAGAAGCACAAGGAACCTTAGAAAAACTCTAATAAGTTGAGAACATGAACATCTTTATTTCATCAACATCAATAGTACATCAAGAGCAAAAGCTCCAAGTCTCCAACAGAAAGTCTCTTTAACAAAAGCTCAATGCAATATCAACAAAAATATGTCCTTTTTCTCCCTAAGCTAGAGGTCTATTTATATTCTTGAGAAGTTGACCTCTTTGCTTGTGTTGAGGAGAAAAATGGGGAAATATGAGATCTCAGTCAATATCATCTGAATCTCAAATTGTTGCTAGAAAGGAGTAGTCATTAGTGAATTGAGAGTGCTCTAGAGGTAGGTGAGGATAAATTCCTTTGATTCTTGGATGGCATTTATCTTAGAGAGATAAATCCCTTGGTTCTAGGATGTCAGTGCCCTTAGGGTCCCTTGATTCATGGAGATCGACTTATTTGATGCTACACACATCCCTTAGCATAGGTATTAGAGAAAAAAAGGTATGGTATGCACAAAATTCCACCTCAAAACTTATTCACTAAGCAACATGCAAAAACATTCATGACTTACTATTAGTCAAAAAATAAATATTTAGTCATATCATGGTGGAAAAATGTGCCTATAATGATCCTTTGAGATATGCAATAATTAGGCCCATCATCAGCCCCCAAATGAAACTTTGCACACCTTTGTGAAAAAAAACTTTGTTCCCCTTTCCTTATTGTTGTTGTTGTTGTTGTCCACTAGGATTCTTTCCACTACTAGGTTGTTGTGTTGCTTCTTACTGCTATTTCCCAACATTCAGTTGTTGTTTATTGATATGTTGTTCATTGTATTCCTGCCTCATGTCCCATGCCACATATTTGGTGATGAACTGTTGCCCATGATACCCCTTGTTATTTACTATCTTGGCCCACTCCTCTTCTTCCTTTTCTTGGTTGAGGTCAGCCACTGGTGCTACAAGAAGAAGGAGTGGGGGATTCATCCTTAGTCCAATCCAATTTTTTCTCATCCTCCTTGGTGCCTCTTTATACCAAGGTGTTCTTAAGAGGGAAAGTTGTAGGGCATTGGGAGAGTGAGGTCACAGTGAGGTTCCGTAATTTCCAAGTTATGGGTCAAGGAGTGTCACCTCTTGTGGTAGGCTTCTGCTGCCCCTTCTCCCAAAAGCCTCAACCAGTCATCTAAATGGGCCATTTCCTCCCTCTGTTTGGCTGTCCACACTAGGTCTATGTCTTTATCTAAGGAGAGGTTATGATGGCTTGTTATTACATCCTAATCTAGTTGATTTAGCTCTAATCCACAAAGGGGTCTGTAATCCATCTTACTTGTATTTCTTTAACTCTTTTGCCCTCATTTCCTCATGTCTTATCCATGATGCAAAAGCCATCATCTGGACATCCCCTACATATTTATTTGGGTTCCAATAGTAGGGGTGTGGAAGAATGTTGTTGTGTAAGTAAAACACACGCATCATGGCCCTCTCCTCCACGTTTCAGCCTTGGTATGCATCCAGGAATTCCTTGGGGGTGTCAAGGTTGAATTTTACTAGCTGAACCAAATGTTCAATCTAATTTTTGTGCCATTTCTCCTTTAGGAACAATGTATATATTGTAGCAAGTTGTCTGTATTCTAACATTTCCAAAGACACTTTGGCTATTATTTTAACTGCAGCTTCCATGACTTCTATATTTTCATTCTTGTATGCCAATTCTCTCCTTGTTGCATCCAATTGTTGTTGTAGTTTTAGGTTTTCCACTTTTAACTTTTGGATGTACTCAATTTTCTACATTGTCATCGACCCTTCAAAACGAGTTCGATGTCCTGATTTATGAATAAAAAACATACTAAAAACAGATTTAAAGTTCACTTAAAGTAAAGACAAGAATCAGTAGTGTGGAGTCCTCCACGCATAAACTACTAGTATTCTTCTAGTTAACTTAACAGATTTTCTCAGTCGTCTTTGGACCACTAGGCAAAAATATCTTCACAAGTGTGGAGATAAGGGAACTGGTGTTGCTCTATCAGTGCACTAAGCTCATATTTTATCTCCATCACCTAACATTTGAATCAGTCTATTTTAGTGCTAAAGTATTTTCGTACAACCGACACAGCTATCGGTCAATTAGCAAACTATTTTACTTGTCTTATCTCCAAAGTCGTGATTCTGAGAACATCTACCTCTAACTTTTGATCATGTCGGGTGACATGTCGAGGTGTCGTGTTTTGTAGTTGATGATGTGTCAACGTTGACGTGGTTGGTAGAGTGGTGATACAAATACCTACATGGTGAATGACATGGCGAGATGATGTGTCAGATGATGATGTGGCTTCACCTTGTGTTAGAATCGGGTGAAGTTTACCCTAAGGAATCAATGGCTGAGAAATTTTGTTTTGGGTACTAAATGGGCAATCACAATTTCAAGCACGAATTATACGTCGGTGTCAGTGATTGTCTTGCCTTAAGTTAGTTTTGCAGTGTTCGGTGTTGGGCACCGATCACCGATAATCATTGGCATTGGAAGATATCTTCACTTGATTAACTCATTTGCACAATGTATGTTTACAATATAGACACCTGACGTTCATCAACATCGGTGCTCTCAAGAGGTGACCATCATACATCAGGAACAGTCAAGTTTCAACAGGAAATTTGACAGTTTTAAAAGTATTAAGTGTTGAAAACCTCCCCTTGCAGCATCTAAACCACCTAGAATTCTCTCCTTTCTAGTAATAATTATGTATCAACCTAGGGACCTATCCAAGATAGGGGGAAACAAAAATAAAACATCTCAAAACTCGATCATGATCTTGTAAAAATCAAAGTATAACGATGGAATCAAA
The DNA here is from genome assembly GCA_032191745.1 of Picea mariana. Classification (NCBI taxonomy): domain Eukaryota; kingdom Viridiplantae; phylum Streptophyta; class Pinopsida; order Pinales; family Pinaceae; genus Picea; species Picea mariana. Next base: position 30,773 of record JASDQU010310087.1, on the reverse strand, counting down.
AGTGGTACCCTAAAAAATTTCAGAAAATTTGAGGATATGTTGAGTGCTCAACATGTAGCAAAAACCTACGCAACTCCTCTTGTTGTCCCAACTATCGGAGGAGTTTTATTATAGATCCCTATACCCCTTAGTATCATACACTCATTAGCCACACTACCTTCCATGTAACAGTTACACATGAAATTTGCACACCTAGGTACCTCGCCCTAAGTGTCGTAAAGTGTCATATAAGTGTCTCATACACCTCGACACCATGGAATAACCTATGTCACAATCCCTAGTCAATGTGGAGGAGAAATATATTACATGAAGGCCAAAATACCAAGTGCACATGAATTATTATTATTATTGACGAAAAATAAAGTAATTAAGTGTGAGAATCCACCTCAGATTTGATTTCCTATTTTTTAGGGAAGGTGGAGGTTCTCATGGATGGTTGAAATATTTCCTCCTTAAAATACTTGAGAGATATTTCCCCCCCAAAGTCCTTAAGAGATATTTTCTCCCTAAATATATTAGAGATCCATTTCTTAGTGGATCTTATGAGAGATCCTCTCCATGGCGGTTAAGCCTCCAAATCTTATATAATGAGGGATTTCCATGGTGGAGGGGGGATAGAGGAGTTTAGAGATACCAAACTTATGATCTCATGAGAAGTAGAGGATAGTAATCAATGAAAAGTATTGTCATTTTGATTGTGGATCATTCGAGCAAGGGGTTGGACAAGGAGAGCTTGGTGAGGTTGCTACATTTGCATCTACAATTTGTAATCACCTTATTTTGTTCTCATTAATAAATGTGCTTCACATGTTTCCTTCAAGATTGTGTACATTTGCATGAACTTGTATCTTTGGATGAATCTAGCTTTAAACTAATCATGGTAGAATAGGAAGTATGCTTTGTCTTCATGGTTTATTGGATTGCAGGACTTGTTGAAAGGCTTGGGGATCAAGGCTCAACTTGGACTGAGCAAGGACAAACATCATAAAAAGGTACTCACACTCTCTTCCTCTTATGTATTGAATAGTTCATATATGTTTAAAGTAATTTCAGTGATCAAAGTTATCACTTTTCTATCTTGGTCATAGGGGTCTAAGATCCAAGAGGGAACTCACCTGTCCGCGGGGGAATTTTCCTACAACAGAAATTGGCAACTCCACTCGGGACCAACATCGATTTGAATTTACTTGGTTTTCCCCTTCCATTTTCTCATATTTTAGATCATTTTTACTGTTTGTTTATGATCCATTACCTTTCTCCCATCTTCACTAGCAATTTCACCAATTTTTATGCATTCTGGGTGAATTTTTTTGCATTTTTTGGCTCTTTTTTTGAGGTTTTGGGAAGATCAACGCCCCCCCAGGCCATATCAAAGCACTGATCTCTAATCAGTGCTCCCCTACAGTGCTTTAGGGGGAGAACTGCAGTGCTTTGTACCCTTGAGACAGGGAGCGTTGGTCTCCTTCTTGGAGGATTTTTGCCCTCTTATGCTCAGATTTTTTCAGCCTGTTTTGTGGAAATATTTACCCAGACTCTGTATGTTGGTTTGTGAATTTATTTACGTTGATATTTGGTGCTTATTACTCCCTATTGTCTTGATTTGGGCTTGAAACTTTTTCAGAAATGTGAAATTGCCCTTTCTAGCTGCTTGTTTTGTCAAGACAATTTGAGTATTTTCTCTTTCTCCCTGTCTTTTATTGGATTCTTCTTTGTATTTTCTTGTACTCATTGAATGTTTGTCAGTTTTTGAATCCTTGATTGATTTCTTTTTAGAACAAGTTTCTACTTTTTTTCTTTCAATTCTCATTGCTTTGAGTGCATGCTTTGTTTGAAACCTTTGTCGCTTCGTGTCTTTTGCATATGCTTATGACTCTTTCTTCTGATTGAAAGTTGTGGAGAATTGAAGGATTTGTATTTACTTTATTTATACATTAGAATCAAACAAAGAATATCATTGAATTCTTTCTTTTGGGTAGTGAAACTAGATTGCATTTGAAGTAGCGAAATTGCATGGTTTTTGGCATTTCGAGACATTGTGCATATGGAAATGATAAACGTTTTCTCCTTCTCGTATTATAGCTTTCATTGAAGTGAAATATGTGCATTATCATTTGTTTTCATTGTTTAGAGTCAGTCAAAACATCATTTAGTCCATGCCATTTTCCTCTTGAGTAAACAACAGCCTTAAAAATCAAGCGCTAAACTTTAATTTATTAGAAATTTTTATATTTTCTGGTAGAAAACCTACATTAGCTTAGGATGTAGGGCTTTGGAATAGGTGTGAAAGATAACTTTCCAAAGCTGTAAACAAACATAGAATCTTGAGTTAGGGAGTGGTGAAATACATTTCCTACATTTTGTCCTGGGAAGCCCTTCTAACACAAGGGTCAATCACGAGGTCGCATTAGGGTCGACAGAGTTACTCACCCTGCTTTGTTGGTCTTAGTGTAGAGATTTCACATATTAATGGGGGTCACTTGAGGGTATACCCACTATTATGTGTGGGAGCCTCTCGAGTTGATTTCGGGCTAGATACCCTACCTTTGTGCATGGATCAAACTGTCAATTGTTTCCCCAGACATCATTGTTGTAGTTGGTAACCTTAGTAGACTATCTCTTTAGGGTCTTTACATGAGGTGATTGTGGAGGGGCAAGTCTTCATGGTACCTGGAATCGACATTGGCCAAACTCACTCAGGATCCTTGGAGGGTATACCCACGAATATGTGTGGGATCTTGCATCAGGGTGTAAGTCTGTTAAGCAGGTTGTCAACGTAACTTTTCCACCTGCTCTATCTCATCCCCTTCTTACATTGTTCCCGTGACATTGGATTTCATCACCAACTAGTGCGTTCATTGTGAGAAGGTTTTGTTTGTTTGATTGCTTCCTAGATTTTTAGCGTCTGTTGTTTATTTTCCCTAGTAGACTCTAGGTTGGATCTTTGTTTAATGGCATCAGTTCCCGAAACTACCAATGGAGCAACCCCAACTCCAGGGGAACCTTTTGTTTTTCCTCCTTACAAAAACGTTGGTCCTCCTTACAGAAACGTTGGTCCTCCTTACATCGCTACTTTGAGCCTTCCAGGTCTCACAATTGGGTTACCAGTATGGTTGTTTTCCACTCCAATAATCTCGAATGTAGCAGGTGCTTTAGATGTAAGCACCCCACCCACACATCAACCTCATGCTGACCTTTCTCCTTCTTCGCCCGTCAGGCCTCCTTCTCTTTCTCCTTCTTCGCCTAGTGAAATCTCTAAAGCGAGTAGCTAGGTTGATAAGAAGAAGAAGAAATAGAAAGAGAAGAAGAAGAAGAACTAGAAAGAGACCAAGCCTCCAACTACATCAGATGTTGGATCCAAGAAACCGACTACTGTTAATAGTATTGGGAGTGTTTATGAGGTCGATACGACTACAATGAAGAATATGAAACCGAAATTTTCTTGCAGTCTTTGTAAGGGTGACCACTTTATGAGGAATTTCCCTAGTCTTCCCAAGGTATTAGAAATGTGGTATTCCAGGTCATCGGCCCCTGCTAGACATGTTGGTGACACCCCGTCAACTAGTGACGTTAAGGTTGGTAAGAATAAGACAATTGTCAAGTTTCCTTGCATTTTATGAGAATTTGATAATTACTCTCACCTTTGTCCTCGTATGGGCGAGGCTTCTTCTCTTTTGGAAAATCTTCAACTTCCAACTGGTTATCGTTTCTCCCAACCCATCGTTAGTTGATGAATTGGTTAATCTGGTTCCATCCCTGGTCAGTCTGATTGATCAGGTGGTCAATCTTGTTTCATCCTTGGTTGAACCACTACCCAAAGTAGTTGATCCAATTCTTCCATCGGTCAGCCGCACTCTTCATCTAAAGAGTGAACCCAAAGTGGTCAATCCAGTTTCGTCATCGGTCGATCCCACTCCTCCCTTGAAGAGTGCCAAATTGGTTGCTCTGGTTACATCATCGGTCAATCCCACTCCTCCTGTGAAGAGTGCCAAAGTGGTCACTCCGGTTACACCATCTGTCGACCCCATTCTCCCCTTGGATAATAAAACCCAAGTGGTCGATCTAATCCCATCATCGGTCGATCCTACTCTCCCTATAGAGAGTAAACCTGATACTGCCCACATTTTTCTCATTGATACAGAAACTACCATGCTGGGGGGAATTCCCCCTTCTCCCGTGAAACCCCCTCCAAGTAATGAGGCAATCCTTTTTTATTGGGGTGCGCTAACTGGACCTCGTTTTCCCTCTCACATTCCTTTCAAGATTACAATACAAGTTTGTGGTTGGGTCGTTCCTCAGACATTGATAGATGAAGGTGCATCTGTTAGTATTTTATCCTCTATTGCTTGGAAATCTTTCGGTTATCCTCAACTTGTACCAATTACACATAATCTGTTAGATTTTAACAGAATAACCAGTCACCCTTTAGGAGTCCTTCCTCAGTTTCTCGTAACTTTGGGAGGGAAAATTGTCTTCAATGATGTTATGGTAGTCCAGGACCCCTTGGATTTCGATTTACTCCTTGGGCGAGATTATGTCTATGCAATGAAAGCTATTTTGTCCACTTTTTTTCGTGTGATATCTTTCCCTCACGATGGAAGAATTGTGGCTATTGATAAACTCTCATGTGTTGGTCTTGACTTGATTACCAACCCAATGACCTCCCTAAATGGTTCTTATATGCAGACAGTATCGCCCCCGCCACAGGTCAATTATGTGGCGTTATCTCCCATGCCTTCAACTGTCGATGAAGATGAGTCTCTCACTGTAACCTCAGCCTTTTGTGAATTAGATCTGGTAGTTAACATGGTGATCTCTTCGATAGGGCTAGTAGAGAATGATATCCTTACCCCTGACGCAGCCCTCGACATGTGTTCCTTCCAGAGCATTGTTCTTCTGTCCAGCGAAGATCTTTTAGAATCCATGACTGAGTTTTGTCCCTTGGCATGTATTCCTTCTAGAGAATTTTCCTCTTGGAATCCATGATCAAGGAGAGGTCACGAACATAGTTTCACTTCTGTGTGGCAAGCTCGTTAAAAAATGAAACAGAAGCTACGAGCATAGTTTTGCTTCTCTGTGGCAAGATCGTTAAAAAATGAAACAAAATCTACGAGCATAGTTTCGCTTCTCTGTAGAAAGCTCCTTAAAAAATGAAACAAAATCTATGAGCATAGTTTTGATTCTCTGTGGCAAGCTCGTTAAAAAATGAAACAGAGGTCTTGAGAATATTTTTCCTCTCTGTAGCAAGCTCGTTAAAAAATGAAACATAAGTCTTGAGAATAGTTCTTTTCCTGTGTCAAGCTCGTTAAAAAATGAAACATAAGCCTTGAGCATAGTTCTTTTCCTGTGTCAAGCTCGTTAAAAAATGAAACAATCACCTCTCTCGTTGAGTCGAGTTCTTTCACTAGATTTCGTAGATATCGAGTCGAGTCTTTAGCTATATCTCGTAGATGTCGAGTCAAGTCTTTCATTAGGTCTCGTATTTGAACCTTCATTTCATCCACCCTTATCATTTTTCTCCATCTAGTACAGAAATTGGTGACAACCTCAAAGTCGGTGAATGATTTGAAGCTTGGGAGGGCATGTCTCCAGCCTTTGATTATCATTCTCGAGTTAATACACTAGCTTTTCAAGCTGGGGGCAGAGTACCAACCATCCATGGGTATCCCTACCTTTGAAAATTACGTTGGGAATTTACAAGCATAGTTTAATTTTGTTTCAAGCTTGTTTCAAAATGAAACCAATACTGAGGTTAGTATTTGTTCTTTCTTGTGCTCATAAATACATGAGAATGTAACCGAGTACACTTTTATCACTTTTTTAGACTCGTAAAGGTTATACGAAAAAGGAACCCCCCGGAGTCTCCTTTAAGCTCTTTTTAGACTCTCTAAACATGAAAATATTGCTGAGTGATCTTGCTTCCTTCCACACTCGTTTAAAAGGTTTTGAAAGGGCATCTCTCGAGTAGCATTTTATCTCTTTTTCGGACTTCAGAGACTAATATTACAAAAAAGGATAACCCTGGAGTCATATTTAAGTTATTTTCAAACTCTCTAAACATGAAAAACCACCAAGTTTTCCTTCTCTAGACTCGTTAAAGATTACACAGTAAAGGACCCATATGGGAACGAACCCTTACTTCTTCCAGTTCGTTAAACAAAGGAAGAGGGACTTATTGAAGGTGAGTTATATCGAGCATGTGTTATCCTCCTCGAGCTCATAAAATTAAAATGAGGTACTCATCTATCTGGATGGGGGGAAAAATTGAAGGAAGCAAGCTAAGCAGTTTTTGAAAACATCACAGATCACTCTTACAGTCTCCCTTGAACATGACACATTGTCTTTAAATTTTAATCCATTGAACCTCTGAATTGAACCAATCCTCTAAGTTTCTTTACTCCTTTGGGTCACCCAACGAAAGTCACAGCATCCACTACATCATGTTTTGGTCCATGTCGTGTTTCTGTCGTTTATGCCTCAGTATTCAAGGGAAGTATCCGCCTAGAGAGTCAACCATCACAAATTTCCAGTTTCAATACTCGTGTCAGTCCATTCTCATTTTGATCCACCAACTTACATCTCTATGTTAGTTTTGTGTTGTTGATGGGGGATACATCAAGTCCCTCATTCGACGAGTCTTTTCCTGTCGACTTCAACACATCATCCAGGAATTATACTTAGAAACCAGTTAGTACCTTGGGACCTGCATGCCTCAATGGCAGGCCTCCTCACTTCTGAAAGTGGGTTTACATCATTGACCTCTTATCGGATGATTCCAAGAATGTTCTACTTCAACACATCTATTCAAATTCATTGGATTGTACTAAGGTACTTTGGGAGTCATTGACATCACTGGTGATTTCCCTCATGCTTGTTGACGGTTTACCTCAATGACCGGTAATCAAGTGGTTTCTACCATGTTTGACATCAAAACATCTATTCACATGGTTAGATTCATACCACATTGATATCAGTAAGAATACCTTGGGTTGAGTGTTCACTCTAATATCAACTTTACCCAGGTTGCAACAGAGTTTCTTTTGAGAACATTGATATATATATTGTCACATAGATCCACTTTGTATTGGTCCATGGCTATGTTTTTTCATCTCATAGATCCACTGTGTAATTCGCATGGCTACGATCAGTTCATGTCATGGAAGTATATATCCACATTGTATCTTTGGTGGCTATACTCTTCAGTCGATATGATTATGGATCTGCAGTGTATTTGATGGCGGCCATACCTTGAAAGTCTTTTATCACTCAAACATCGGTATGCCTGCCTTGGGTTTGAAACATGTCATAACATTTGTTTAATGGTTGTTTGCAGCTTCTACCAGGTTCTCCGACTCCACACCCTTGCATTAAAGATTTGTAAATTGTTTCAGCCATCATTCTCTCTTCTGACCTCACACTTTAGGGGGCATTCTGTTACACATGAAATTTTCACACCTAGGTACCTCACCCTAAGTGTCGTAAAGTGTCATATAAGTGTCTCATACACCTCGACACCATCGAATAACCTATGTCACAATCCTTAGTCAATGTGGAGGAGAGATATATTACATGAAGGCCAAAATACCAAGTGCACATGAATTATTATTATTATTCATGAAAATAAAGTAATTAAGTGTGAGAATTCACCTTAAATTTGGTTTCCTAATTTTTAGGGAAGGTGGAGGATCTCATGGATGGTTGAAATATTTCCTCCTTAAAATCCTTGAGAGATATTTCCTCCCTAAAATCCTTAAGAGATATATTCTCCCAAAATATCTTAGAGATCCCTTTCTTAGTGGATCTGATGAGAGATCCTCTCCATGGTGGTTAAGCCTCCAAATCCTATATAATGAGGGATTTCCATGGAGGAGGGGGGATAGAGGAGTTTAGAGATACCAAACTTATGATCTCATGAGAAGTAGAGGAGAATAATCAGTGAAAAGTATTGTCATTTTGATTGTGGATCATTCAATCAAGGGGTTGGACAAGGAGAGCTTGGTGAGGCTGCTACATTTGCATCTACACTTTGTAATCACCTTATTTTGTTCTCATTAATACATGTGCTTGGATTGTTTCCTTCAATATTGTGTACATTTGCATGAACTTGTCTCTTTGGATGAATATAGCTTTAAACTAATCATGGTAGAATAGTAAGTATGCTTTATCTTCATGGTTTATTGGATTGTAGGACTTGTTGAAAGGCTTGGGGATCAAGGCTCAACTTGGACTGAGCGAGGACAAACGTCGTAAAAAGGTACTCATACTCTCTTCCTCTTCTCTATTGAATAGTTAAGCTATGTTTAAAGGAATGTCAGTGATCAAAGTTAGCACTTTTCTATCTTGGTCAAAGGGGTCTAACATCCAAGAGGGAATTCACGTGTCCACAGGGGAATTTTCCTACAACAGTAACAACCCATACACCAGACTTGCAATCGACCTACTTTTGGAAGGGTCAACTCTTGAATTTTATCGATCAATGCAAATATTTGGCCTTGCAATTGCACAATATTAGAATCCTTTGGAGGCCTCATGATTCCAAATTTCCCTGGATAACCTGCCATAGCCTTGATTTTTATATCATGCTCCAATGCTTCTCCAAAAGTGGCTATCCTTTGTTGAGTTAGAGGAATACGTTTCAAAGGTAACATCCCTTGAGTGAACCATTCTCTCTGACAATCCTCATGGACAAGGTTTGTTAATTTCCCTATCGCATCTTTAAACCTCTGGTTTTACTCCCAAGCGGACTCACCATCCCTCTACTTTATCTCCCGCAACTCGGACAGAGCTTGTTGTTTAGACTAACGTAGTCGGAATTCCATCATAAATCTTTGCTTTACTTGAGTGAGCGTGAATGCTTTCCCTTGAGCCCTAGGCTTGATTTCCTTCATGTACCATTTCAAATCTCGACCTCTTAGGGAAGTCTGGAACTCAACTAACTTGTTCGCATCTAAAGTTCTGCGAGACCTCCATAGGGCTTCACACAGAAACCAATTTTGTTCAACGTCCTCATCACCATTGCCCCAAAATTTAGGGTATCGGTTGAGAGATCATGCATGTTGGTTCACCATTGAAGGATTTGAAAATCCTACCAAAATGAACCCTGGAAGTCATGGTTGTGACAAAACTGAAAAACTTTTCACGGTTCCACTACTATTACTACTCGAACTTGCTCGACTTGAAGTGTTAGAAATAAAAAAATTGATAGAAACATTTGTATTATAAATTACCATATTTATGGATGGTGGCTGGGGGGATGGGTGATTCAGGTATACTTCCTTTACCTCTGGAGTGAAATTGTTTTATCTGGGGGGTCTCGTTCATTTGTATTATTGTTTTCATATCTTGATACAATCTGACATCTTCTGGTGTTGCACACTCTGATTCTCAGGAAACTTCTTCAATGATTCTGGCTGAGTATTCTTCTTCAATGGTGGTGTTTATCCTTACTCTTTCATCTATCTCTTCTGAAATTGCTTCATATTGTCTGCTTCTTCTAGAACCTTCACCTCTTTCACCAAATTTATCCTTCAACCATCGGTTGGACAACTTTCCTCATCTCTTCAAATTCTACAACTCTTCTAACTCTTTCCTATGACTACTCTCAAAGTTGATCTCCTTCTACGACTGATCGGACCTAATATTCACTTTTCTCATATGTTTATGCCACCTCTTCTCAAGAATATAATCCCTCTTCTGAGCTCGTTCATCCCTTACACTTTTCTTTTGACGCCCCACCATATCTCCCAAAAAATATTCCTTGACCTAACTTATGAACCCTCTCATAAATCACCCTCCCCCAAGTGCAGGGTTTTACGCTGCCATATCACTTGAAGGAAAAACCAACATTCCTACTTCCACTAATAAAATCTTGATCCATAAGGGGATTTCCCGCAACAATTTTCCCATGTCTCCTTATTTGAATACAACTTCTTCTCTAGATTGGTGATTATTTGCAGCAAATTTGATAATGTAACCCTCTAGAACATTCTACACCCAAAAATCCATAGCACAAGAGATCGGAAGATCTAAACGGTGAAGATCTGCTAAACCCTAAATGTTCCAATTGTATTTCCTTTTTACTCGATTTTTGTATTATGTTTCTTCATGCAAGTGATCTAACCACTAAAATGCCTCCTCAGGCAACCTAATCCAAAATATTGTGTACGGATTGTTAACAATATTTGAATAGAACACTATGCTTTTCACAACCCTAAAATGTTTGTGCCATAACCCCGTTTCCTATTGTATAAACGCATCATGCCTTATTTCCCACCAATTATCAACGTCATATTTGTAAATCCAATGAGGCATCCTCTAAAATATCACTTTAAAGTTTAGGTCTCAACAACATAACCATTTGTTGGCGCAATATTGAGACCAGAGTTCTCTAATATTACCAACAAAAGGTACCATTTTATTCTAGACACATCAGCATATTCATCCTTCCGTGAGGGAAAGAAATCTCACCCGAGGCATAGCCAATACTTGGGCGATGAAGAAAGTCAAAGAGAATGCAACATCAAATTTACCTTAACATTAATTAGAGACATGTAACATATCCCAAAGATATCCAGAAGCAACCATCAAATACTTAACCAAACATGAAAGAAGCAATTGTGCGACAGAACCATAGATTCATACACATCATATCAGATCATTACAACAAGAAATTTATATTAGCATCTCCAACATTCCAAAATCATTATACATCTTAGGTCTCCAATACAATCTCTTGCGTAGCAAGGCACAACTTCACACAACTCACTATAGACTCAAGATCGTGCTGCGAAGGAAACATGACTATCAATAGAGACCATTATAGTAGCAATAAAAATAGTAAAACCCCCAACCCTTTTCTCGTTACATAGCTCCATACTTATACTTTTCCCTTGGTTGCTTCTTGAATTATTTATTTCGCTCCTTTTCCATCTTTTTTCCTACTAGCGCTCGATGTTCTTGGTATTTTTCACTGCTCATCCAGCTTGCGCATGGTGCTTTTGGTTGTCTCCATTATTGTTATACTTTCAGTTAACTCTCCATTCTACTAATTGTTTTTCGTTTCTTCTTCATCTTCTAGCTAGCATTTGTCGCTTTCCCCAAAACTTCAGTATTTCCAAAAACAGAGGGTCCAATAGATTACAGGTTGAAATTGAGTTGGTGTGGCAAGGATTATCATGGATTCAAAGGGTTGACTACTAGAAAGTGTCATTTTGGTGCTTTGGGTGCCATGAGGTTGGTCACCTTCAGGCACAATGAAAATGGCACCCGTCCCAGTTTCCACCTTTTAGAAAAAATTGGAAACGAAAATCCTCGAAGGTCAATGCTCGTGAGGAAGAAGATTACCCAAGTTTTGGGGAATCTAGCATAGAATCTGAGGCAAAGAGGAAGGCGGTGCCAATTTCCTTTTCATCAGAGAAATGTCTTGGAGAAACAGATGGTAAGGGCTTCAGTCCCTCCCTTTCTCTTTCAAAAATTTCTTTAAAAATGTCTACTTGTCATTTTTCTACCACATGTGATGTTGAAGTCGATTCCCTCTCCCTTGCCAAGCCATAATATTCCCCATGTTTAGAAGATGATTTTTCTTCCCCTCTTGAAAATCCCTCAAAGGCTCCCCTCGAGGATCATTTCATGTCCTCGTCTTGTCAGGGGGTTAGACCCCTTACAGTAGTTTCACGTCCTGTCTCTCCCCTATCCTCAGGGGATGCCTGAAATGACAGTGTGTTCTCCAAATCGTCTGTCAAATCAGATTACCTTCTTAGGTGTAAATTTAAAGTGGGGTTGACAAGGGATTCTATTAGGGGTTTGGTTTTTTACAAGGCACCAGGTGAACAGGTAGGAAAAAGCTATTTTATTTCTAAGACTCAGTTTAAATAAAAAAAGGAAGTACAAGATGGAATGAAATCAACAATATATCGATCCCTTAGAGCAGGGATGAACCATAACAAGGTTCCCCAACGATTATTCTCTCTCTGAATATTAAAAGGGTTGGGGGCACCCACAAAATTTTATCCCTCAAATGGTTAGTGCTTCTGCAAAAGCTGGATGTAGTTATTATCTAGGAAACTATGTGTGTTGGGGACAAATTAGAGGGGTTGTTCAAATATTGGCTAAGGGATTGGTATTTGTTCTCCTCAAATTATGAAGGCCTCTCCAGGGGCCTCCTTACAAGGTGGAGGTTGAAATTTATATGCTCATTCTCGGTGCAAATTTCTTTGAGGTTGGTAGTGGAGTTGGTGGATCATATTCTAAAGTTCTCCTTAAGGGTGGTAAATTTATAAGGGTCATATTTTGATTGTATTCCTTTTTGGGAAGGGATAGCTTCCTAGGGAGTCTTGTAGGGAGGAAATAATGTTTTCGGTGGGGATATAAACTTCAAAGTATCCTCCCGAGAAATTTGGGATGAATGCGCAATAAAGGATTATCAAGAAGGTTTTTTCTCGAATTGGACAACCAAGAATGCACTGGTGGATGTGGCTCCACTGAAGATTTCATAAACTTGGTGAAATAGATGGAAATGAAAAGACCAAATTGCTAAAAGACTTATTTTTTTCTTGTCTATCAAAATTTGGTGTTAAATTCTTGGGGCATTTCATCAAGGGTCTCAAAGGGTGTTTTCTCAGACCACATGCCAATCTTCCTGGAAATTTTCAAACCGGATAAAGAAAAATTCTTTCCCTTAAAATTCAATGAATTGTGGTTGTTGAAAGAGGATTATCTCTCTCTAGTTTTGAATTCCTAGGTTTCTTTAACAAGAGATGAGGGCCCCTTTTATATGAGTCAGTTCTCACACAATCTAGAGAAGATTGACAAATTGTCCAAAATATGGGCCAAATATTTCCAAAAGTGTTCCCAATCCAACCTTTAGGATATTGAAAAGGCCCTAAATTTCTTCCTGACAGAAAAGCTGGAGGGTTCCTTAAATCGGGATGAAGAGATGGAGCTAGGAGTTCTTTTAAAAAGGAAACAAGATCTATTATTGATAGAAGAAAAGAGACAGACTTAAAAGTAGGGTTGTTTGGCTGAAAGAGGGGGATAGTAATACAAAATTCTTCCATAGATATGCTCAGAACATAAAGGCTTGGAATAAAATAAGTGACATCAAAGATATCCATGGAGTTTCAATGTCCTCACATGAGGAAATGGAAGATGCGGGAGTTGAGTTTCTTAGCTCCATATTTAAATAAAATTTGGGTTGTCCCATTGAAGAAATACTAAAATTTATTGACCTTTTCCCTAAAAAAATCAAGGAGGAAATGAACAAGGATCTATTGGAGAAGGTCTCTAATTTTGAAATCCATGACACTTTGTCTGCTTTTCAAAAATCTAAAAGTCCTAGACCAGAAAGTATGATTGTGGAATTCTATTTGGGCTTTTATGATCTCCTCAAAGAAGATTTATTAAAAGTGGTTTTGGAATCGTAGGATTCTGGTAAGATATTTAGTCCTCTCAACAAAACTTTCTTTGCCTTTATCCCCAATAATTCTAATCCAGCCGCTTTAGTTTATTTTTGCCCCATTTAGTGTTGTAATTTGGTTTACAAGTTAATTTCCATGATCATCGTGAATTGAATCAAACATATTCTAAATGAAACTATCTCATAGGAATAGTTTGGGTTTTTGTTCAAACGTCAAATCCATGACGCTATGTCCCTAGCCAAGGAAGATCTACATTCTATAAAAGTCTATAAAATCCCTTCCTTTTTTCTTAAAATTGACCTCTCTAAATCCTATGACAATATAAACTAGATTGTCCTAAGACTTGCTCTGATAAATATAGGGATGAACTTGATAGCAATTAATTGGATTATGGGGTGCATTGAATCAACATCATTCGTGGTTCTAATTAATGGTGCACATTCAAATTTTTTTCATTCCTCAAGAGGGCTCCATCGAGGATTCCCTAGTTCACCCTTTCTCATTTTAATAGTGGTAGAAGGCTTGAGCAAACTCATTCAAGAGGCTCAAAACAAAGGCTTTATCTCATGCCTAAAGATTACAATTTCAAAGTTTATTTCACACTTGCTTTTTGTAGATGATGTAATGTTGTTTGGTGCAAGTGTTGTTATAGAAATTCAATCCTTAAAAGATATCTTGGACCTTTTATGTTCAACAACCAAGATGGAGCTAAATAGTAGGAAATCTTCTATTAGAATCAATGAGTTGGAAGCAAAGGAAAGAGAGAAGCTAGAACTCCTTTTCCCATTCGAGTCCTCGAACATGGATGTTGGAATCAAGTATTTGGGTTTTGTTTTAAAGACTAACTTATATGGTTTTGCAGATTGGTCTTGGCTTGCCTTAAAAATTCAAGCAAGAATTGATATGTGGGTGAACTGTTTTCTTTCTCGTGGTGGACGACTAGTGTTAATCAAATTTGTGCTTTGTAGTATTCTAGCCTAATGGGCCACCATTACAAACATACCAAAAGGTATATTAACAAAAATATGCAAAGCTTTCTTTAGGTTCTTATGGTTAGGAAGGAATACGGAGGAAGGAATCCCACTGGTCAAGTGGTCGAGGCTTGCAAGACCAAAAGATTTAGGAGGATGGGCAATTCATAACTTCTTTTGGTTAAGTAGAGCATTGGCTACCAAAATACTTTATAGGATCATGTCCAACAAGATGTTGTGGGGAAGAGTTCTAATCTCCAAGTACTTGGAAAGGAAATCTATTGAAGAATTGTTTTGGAGTCCAAGGAAGTTACCGACTGTAAGAGAAACTAGATGGGAAGCAATAGTAGATGCTTTCCATTGATTGGGGCTTGGTCATAATGGCGCGAGGAAATGGAAGAAGCGTTCGGTCCCTAGGAAGGTTCGTCAGAAAACTTCAAACTATTGGAAGAATTGGTAAGAATAGTCCACGCTAAGAGTGTTTTCACCCTAAAGGATGCAACAAATCAAGGAGTGGATGTTGCGGGTAGAACTATTTGAAAATTAATGACAATCTTGAATCTAGAAGGAGAATTGGTAGTAGAATGGTCTGATTTTTTGAACTCTTTGAAATTATGTTTTATTTGTCTAGAGGAGGATCTGTCAGACACCATTTGTTGGGTAAAAACAAAAAATCAAGGTCTTACATAGTCAAGATGGCTATAAGGCTTTGGTGGAAGATTCAACTGAAGAAGCTGTAAAATGGTGGTGGAGAGGGTTTTGGAAATGGAAAGCTCCAAAAAATATGAAAGTCTTGTTTTGGTTAGAAATGGAGCAGAAAATCCTAACTTGGGACATATTGTGAAAAAGGGGATGGAACGGTCCAAATAGATGCTCCTTATGTTGGCATGAGAGTGAATCAACCATCCATATTTTCTTTCGGTGTTCCTTTGCCATCCAGTTCTGGAGGAAAGTGTTCATTTTATGGTAGTGGTGAGAGGTATTAACCTCAACGTGTAACCTTTGACAAGAATATAATATTCCGGGAAGAAAGAGAAATCCTAGAAGGTTAGGAAATAACCTTAGAATACAAGTCGGCTCAAGATAATAATTTATATTAAATTATTATTCTCCAGAATTAGAAGTTGACCCAGTTAGGTCACTTGGAGGATTATAAATAAGAGGGCACTAGATCTCATTTGACACACTCACTCTCACAACTGCATAAGACTAGTGGTGCACAAGTTTGGAGAGGGAGTGCAGTTGCAGCTGTTGCAATTGGTATTTTGGTTTTTGGTTGGAATTTCTCTTGGTTATGGTTTGGAATTTCTGCTTGGTCTTTGTTTATTCATTCCTGGTATGCTATCCTTGGAGAAAGGTGTCCTACCTTGGTTAGCTATTGGATTGCTTCCAGAATTATTCTTTCTATCAAGGTTAAGGTGCTCGGGGGTGGCCTTTATGCCTATGGTTGGGTGACAATATTGTTATATTTTCTATGGTGAAACGAGCACACCTATTTTCCTAACAGGTTATGGGCCCACACTATCTTCAGATAGTCTAATTGCTGCAAGATATATTTGGATGATTTGCTCAGTCACAGTTGCAGTTGTAGTCAATTTTTTGTTGCAACAACGAAACCCTAACCCTCTTGTTGAGGCACCTTAAGTGAAGATATTGACATAATTCAAAGATAGCCTAGTGCTCCCTAGCCTAGCACACCTCCTGGTACTCTCAGCAAGCCAAGGCATCAAGTTTGATTTTTTGGTCAAAGTCAAAGGTTGACCAAGTCAAAACAGTCATGACTTACTCTATAAATTCAAAAAACAAGTTAGAAGGGGATTCTAACTTCAGAGCATGGAAGACAAGGATTGACCTCACCCTTGCCAAGAATAAAGTGTTGGATATCATGAAAGGCAAGATCATGGAACCACGGTTTGAAGCAGGAAAAGAGAAGGAACCTCAGAATGTCGCAGTTATGGAGAAGTTCATGGAAAATGACATCAACTCTATGAGTATCATAGTGGAATCTTTAAAACACCACTTGATACCCTATATCTCTCATCTTGACTCATCTAAGAAGATGTATGATGCCCTAACTAACCTCTTCTCAGTCATAAATATTGGACAAGTGATGAGTCTAAAGAATGAGCTCTGTGACATGAAAATGAATGATGATGACAACATAACATCATTCTTTGTAAAAATATCTCAACTAAGATATCAACTACAAGCTATTGAGGAAATCATTTCAGAAAATGAACTAGTAAATATCGTACTCAATGGTCTTCCCAAGACATGGGATGCATTTTTCGCAAGCATGAACACAAGAACGAAGTATCCCACATTTCAAGAAATTTGGACTTGTTGTGCACAAGAATAATCAAGGATTAGCACAAAAGATAAATCCCAAAAGAAAGATGATGATCAAGCATACACAACAAAGTTCAAGAAATTTAAGAATAAGAAGAAGTTTGGTTCAAGGAAGAAACCAAATCAAGAAAAGGATATGTCAAAAATACAATGCTTCAACTGTCTAAAATATGGTCACTACAGGAACCATTGTCCAGAGTTAAATAACAGGAAGAAAACACATGAAGCAACAGTTGTCGAAGAAAAGGAATCCTCAAAGAAAGTTAAGCAAAATGAAGCAGACTTTTTCTTCTAGTCAAGGTAACAATATTCTTCTATAACATAGTTCTTGTACATGCCATGTTGACATAGTTCATGTACATATCATGTATATCTATTTCTTAGAGGATAATATGATCAGTGAAACAATACCTATGGAAGAATAACAAGATAAGGATTGATATTACGATGACTACAAGCCAAGTAATGTACATGAAAAAGATGAAGTATGTTGACAATCTTTGGTGACAAATTCCTGAGGAATCTATTATATAAGTAACAACTACCAGATAGGTCGAAATGATAATCAAACTTGAAGAGACCCAGAAGGAGTCAGACTAGAAAGAAGTCAATAATCAATAGGAAACTAGAATAAAACTTGTGACACTTTGTAGAAAGAAATAAGGATGCAGACAGAAGCATGGACTCTCTTAGATAGAGGGAGATGATTGCAGAATTCCAAAAGAAGAGCATGCATTCAGGCATGAAGCCGGGATTAGGAGGGAGCTAATCCTAAATGATGTGATCCATTGAATAATATTTGAAGATTATAAAGTATTTGTCCATGTTCCCCATTGGAAGTAGCATCCATGATAAGTAGCATGTGTTCAGTTTGACTCTAGAAGAAGTTTTCTTCGAAAATAAGCCTTAAGTATCCTTGGTTTTCCATCTACATCTATGTTCCTATGATGAAAGAAAGAACATGGAATATTTAGGAAGGAAGGGCATGGAATCTATACAAGACTCCATGGACCCCAAATTTAAAGAGGAACACGAGGAAGAACATGAAGATTCCAAGAAAGAAAGAAAATCCAAAACAACCAGTTATTATACCGAGAATAATAAGACTACCAACATGGTTTGAACCCACTAGAAGTAGTCAAACAAAAGGAATGGAAGTTGTGATGAAGAACAATGTATATAAGAAATTTTGAAAAAGACTTATGAATGGAAGCATTGATAGATACAAGACGAGATTTGGAACTAGAGGTTATCCCATAAGGAGGGAGAAGACTATGACGACAGCTTGTTCCAGTAAACCAAATATACCTCTATCTGAGCTATTATATCTCTTGCAGCATCCATGGATTGAATTTTACATCAGTTGGATGTAAAAGATTTTTCTTCCCAATAAAGAAAATTGAGAAAGAAGCTTATGTAGAGAAATTTCAAGGTTTTGAGGTATACCATAAAGAGACCCATGTATGAAAATGGAAGAAGACCTTGTATGCATTCAATCAACTTGATGCAGAGTATCTCATATACAACATAAGTGTGGAGAACACTTCCTATGATAGAGAAAGTGTATCAAAATGGTTACTCAGTAGTCCGGGATGATGGATTGCAAATCCACGGAAAACTTCCATGATGACAGATCTAAAGAATTTGAGAAGACTATGATCCAGTAGACTCGTCCATGTACCAACAGTTGATTGGATATTTGATGTATTTGATGAATACTAGGCCAGACATTTGCTTTGTTGTGAACATGTTGAGCCAGTTCCAGATGGAACTCAACCATAATAATTGAATAATTTCAAAGCATGCCTTGAAATGTCTTCGTGGAATGTTTTATCACAGCTGCATGGATTTATCAATTCAAGATTGAGCAGGGAGTGCAAATGACAGAAGAAGTGATACTTTGATATGTTTCAGTTTGAGATTTGCCACGATGTCATGGGCTAGCAAGAAACAAAAGTCTAATGCACTCAGCACTACAGAAGCAAAGTATATTGCAGCTTATGATGCTTGTAAGGAAGCAATGTGGCTCTGAAAGTTGGTTTCCAGACTATCTGATTAGGTGTTGGAATTGAACATGATATATTGTGATTATCAAAGTTGTGTAAATATTTTAGAGAACTCGGTGTTCCATGACAAGTCGAAGCACATTGAGATCAAGTACTATTTTCTCCATGATAGAGTCCAGAGAGGAGAAGTGGTTCTCCAGTATATCTCCACAGATGAGCAGATAGCAGATATTTTGGTAAAGCCTCTGTCCAAGATGAAAAGTTTGTGTACTTAAGGGACAAGTTGGGGATCGTGGAGATGGTTTCCCTATTGAAAAAAGAAGTGATTACTCCCAGGATGGGAGAGAGCACTTATATGTTATTGATTTATGGACAGAGCATTGGTTAGTAGCAGTGTGCTACTGAGAGTGGTTGTGTACCACTGGATAGTATTTATATAGTACTATGAATAGACACAGTTGTGTTCTATTGGATGGAATTGTTTTGAATGCCATGGAGACTATCTAGTTGGATAGTGATTATGGTTCTCATGATTTGATCATGTGATGGCCTGTGTGGCTATGATGATGCTACCGGTTGAATGGTATGTTTGTGCTCAAGACCATTTCCTTTAATACCTCTCTAGCTAGGAGGGATTGTTGATATAATTGTAGTTGTGGGAGGTATTAACCTCTATGTATAACCTTTGACAAGACTAGAATATTCCGAGAAGAAAGAAAAACCCTAGAAGGTTAGGAAATAACCTTAGAAGACAAGTCAACTCAAGATAATAATTTATATTAAATTATTATCCTCTAGAAGTATAAGTCAACCCAGTTAGGTCACTTGGAGGACTATAAATAAGAGGGTGCCAGAGCTCATTTGACACACTCACTCTCACAACTGCATAAGACTAGTGGTGCGCAAGTTTGGAGAGGGAGTGCAACTGCAACTGCTACAACTGGTATTTTGGTTTTTGGTTGGACTTTATCTTGGTTATGGTTTGGAATTTTTGCTTGGTATTTGGTTATTCTTGCTTGGTGCACTATCTTGGTTGGCTATTAGATTTCTTCCGGAATTATTTTGTCTGTCAAGGATAAGGTGCTCGGGGGTGGCGTTTGTGCCTATGGTTGAGTGAAAATATTTCTATATTGTCTATGGTGAAACGAGCACACCTATTTTTCTAACAGAAAGTCACATAAAATATTAAGATCCCATGAGTTCCTTTCAATGGGAGCCTGGAGGAATGGTTGGATGCCTGGAGAAAAGAAGAGGCAATCTGAGAAGTAGTTTCTCTTCCATCTTTTGTTTTGTATTTTATCTGTTGGGTGAGAAACCTTAGCATTTTCCAAAGCAAGTTTATTCATGTGGAGGTGGTGGTAGACCTAATCTCTCAGATGGTTGTTACCTTTAAGAAAGATCCAAAAAAGAAAAGATAATGTATCGCCATGATGCAAGAGCTAATTGAAGAAACCCCATCAGGATTCTTCGATGGGGTGTGCCAAGGCCATCCCCCTTTATGTGGAGTTGGGGTGGTTTTATACATTTCAACAGAGCACCATTTCAAAATATGTTACACTCCATACATGGGATCAAAAATGAAGGAGGAATTAACAACAATATGGGCATTATTGTTCCTTGACACTTCATTAAATCTGAGAAAATTACAAATATTTGGCAATTCACAAGTGGTGGTGGATAGGGTTAGAGGAAAAGTTCAAATTCCAGTAATAAGGTTGCAACCCTTAATGAGGAGAATTCAAGAGTTGTTGGGTGAGATGGAATTGTTCTCCTGCGCCCACATTTATAGGGAGTAGAACCAAAAGGCATATTCGCTCTCAAAGGAGGCTTTGGAACTTGAAGTTGGGGATTTTTTCTACCAAGAATTTTTGAACGATCAGTTGGTCCATGAAATGTGTTTTGATATTTAATTTTCATATTGAAGCTTTTGAGCCAAATATTTTTTCTCTCTTAATAATTTTGTTTATAAGTTGACAATGTAAGAAAGATGAAATGTAGAAACTGTTTTTTGAAAAGAAGTATGTTTTGAATTATTACACATGAATTTTGCACACCTAGGTACCTCGCCCTAAGTCTCGTAAGTGTCATATAAGTGTCTCATACACCTTGACACCATGGAATAACCTATGTCACAATCCCTAGTCAATGTGGAGGAGGGATATATTACATGAAGGCCAAAATACTAAGTGCACATGAATTATTATTAATATTCATGAAAAAGAAATTAATTAAGTGTGAGAATCAAGTGCACATGAATTATTATTGATATTCATTAAAAAAAAATTAATTAAGTGTGAGAATCCACCTCACATTTGGTTTCCTATTTTTTAGGGAATGTGGAGAATCTCATGGATGGTTGAAATATTTTCTCCTTAAAATCCTTGAGAGATTTCCTCCCTAAAATCCTTAAGAGATATTTTCTCCCTAAATATCTTAGAGATCCATTTTTAGTGGATCTGATGAGTGATCCTCTCCATGGTGATTAAGCCTCCAAATCCTATATAATGAGGGCTTTCCATGGAGATGGAAGAAGCAAATTTGAGGTATCAAACCTATGGTCTTGGGAGAAAGATTAAAGACATCAAACCTATGATTTTGGGAGCTTTGTGCAAGGGTTGGATGAGGAGGACTTGGAGAGGTTGTTGGGACTTGATCTACAGTTTGTAAGTATCTCTTTTGAGTTCTCATTAATATATGTTTGGCCTATTCCCTTCTAATATGAGTATCTTCACATATGTTGTCTATTATAAATGGATTTGATTAGACTAATCTTATAGAATAGAGTAGGAGTTCTTTGTCTTCTTGTTGTCCATTGCATTGCAGGTGTCAAACGGTGCCAAGGATCTTGGGGATCAAGCTCAAATTGGAGCAGCGAGGACAAACACCGGAATTAGGTAATTAGATTCAAAGGGATATTAGTGTCCAATGTTAGCATCATTTTGTCTTGGTATAAGGGTCTAGAATCCAAGAAGAGATTCACCTGTCCGCAGGGGAATTTTCCTACAACAATAAGTACTTATAGGTAAAGGATGAAAAGATAGAAACTAAGAAGTCCTTTTATTTTTTATAAGGACCATAACATGTATATTTTTATAATTAAATATAAAGTTTTTTTCTTTCTTGAAAAAACAAACGTGTTTCATTAATGGAAAGGTGGTCCTAAGCTATTGCAAGGTTAGTTTGATGAGGTATGTTACGATGAAGCTATAATATCACATTAAACCAAATATTATCAAAAAGGTATTGCAAATATATCCAAAAGTATGGATAGCTTGAAACTATCTAGGAAAGTTTGATGTATTTGTAAAGGTTAAGATCTTGTTTCTAACCAAATATTAACATAAAATTTTCAATATTAAAT
The DNA here is from genome assembly GCA_032191745.1 of Picea mariana. Taxonomy (NCBI): domain Eukaryota; kingdom Viridiplantae; phylum Streptophyta; class Pinopsida; order Pinales; family Pinaceae; genus Picea; species Picea mariana. The sequence continues at coordinate 8,674 of JASDQU010310087.1, read as the reverse complement.
GTAATATTTCTCAAATCTGAAACATTATTATGCTTATGCATGTGACCATCAATAATAGATGTGTGAATGAGCAATGCATAAACTACAAGACATTTTTTTTAACATCATATATATTGCTTCAAGAAAGTACTAATGTTCACAGTGTTATAGTGGGGATTTTAGCTAAACTGCAAGACATTTTTCTTAACATCATATCTATTGCTTCAAGCAAGTACTAATGTTCGTAGTGTTATAGTGGAGATCTTAGCTGAAGTGAATTAGATTTTTCAAATGGAATCTCGATAAGTTACTTGAAATAACATTTCTCTTTAAAATAGTGAGAGAAGTGCCAATATTCAAGATAAATACTTCTCACTTCTTTGCATCTTTTTATATGAAGAGAGAAGTCAATGCCATTTTTTTAACCTTTATAGTCTTATGGATGAAATATTTTAATTTGTGTGCCTTCTAATCACCATCTTCCACACTTAGTGAACATTACATAAAAGATTCAAAGACAACATTCAAGGTTATTTACACTCAATGTTTCAAGCCCTCACACTAGGCCCATTATTAAGAGAAAACAGTGTGAAGAGTATGCTCATATATTGCATAAATATTTATTTGATCCGAATTGGATTGGCTAAAGTTAGGGTAATTCAAGTTGCTCAACGAATCAATAGTTTGGAAATGGAAGAGAGGCACGTGGTTGCACATGTAGATGACACATTTGGAGTGGTAGTTAACGGTGTGAAAGGCCCACACTAAAGAAACATAGATCCACTATGTCAATTAATACAACAATGTCGATACAAGCATGAGAAAACTATATTAAAGAAAAAAAAAAGGAGGAAAATAAAGATAAAACAAACATAGAGAACCAAACATTAAAGTTCTCCAAAAAAAGACAAAAGAGGAAGAGAAGTGTAGGCATTGGGGAAGTTGAATAGTTGGAGGTACATAGCCTTCCACATAAACCGACTAGAGCACATGTCTCCTATAAAATAAGGCAGAACAATGTAGAAAGGGTTCTTTGATAGATATTGTAAGGGATTGTTGTTCAAATTCCTATGAAAATATTGTAAAATAATTAGAGAAACTAAGTTGTAAACTTGCAAATTTGCTAACTAAAATACTAATCAAAACCATTGAAATGCTAGTTTTTCCTTTTGGGTTTCCAAGAAAAAATGTCTCTCACAATTATGAGTTTTACTTTATTCTTGTGTGATCTATATGACATGGCATTGTGATTTTCAATCGTGTTTTTAGTGAACTACAATAAGAATTTCATACTATGTTAAGGTTAATTCTTGCCTGAAATCACTTCTTGTTGATTTCTTTGATAACCACAACAAATATGAGTCTTAGACTATCCATTTAATTGTATTCAATGAGATTATTAATTGTGATAATAGAGTCGTTGCAATTTTCCATCTAGATTTTCATTCCTAATTCCTTGTAATTAGAAATTCACTCCATATTCAGGACATCAACATTTGATAAAGCTATACACTCTCACTTTTTGGATTCCTTACTATTTGGGCAGTAAGTGGACCCATCCATAATTTTAATTGACACATTCAACAATTGTTTGGAGGATGGAATCTTTTTACAAGAGAAAGGCATGTTCAAAATGATGAAGAATTGTCATATTTACTCCCTCCTTAATGTTTTTCATTGACTTGCAACCTATATCCAACAACTAACATGTTATTTTAAGCTAGAAATATTATTATTCCATTAATGCATTGGGTCTATCCATGGTCAAGGAAACACACTCACTTATATAAACATTTGCATTTCATTTATTTGGCTTATGTGTGAAAAAAGAGGGAGGAGTGTGATGTGTTTGTGCATGAAAGAGCTCTAGTTAAACTAATGAAAGACAAGTGAAGGGATATATAAACATTGAATGAGTCTTCTTGCTACTACATATTGAATTCTTTACTCATCCCTCTACATGCACCATTAAATTTGGAAATCCATGGATTCATGATGTTTAAGAGGTGAAAATATTTTGTATGGATCATTGTTGATGGAATATGTATAAGGAGTAGCATTAGTAAGAGTGTTGGATTGTTTTCTCTTCTCTTGTCACAAGCAACTTTGTTATAAATAGATTGGAAATATGGAGACATGGAAAGCATTGTGGTTGAACATCTTTGATAATCAAGCCAAGAGTTCTATACTATCGCTTAGATGGTATTGTTCTCCTTGAAGGAATTTTGTTCAAATATTGTGGAACAATATACTCAAAGGCCTTGAAAAAATTGATTTTGATGTTGTAATAAATTGTAGGGACACCAATAAAATTGAATCTTGCAGAGGATCTCTTTTACAAATCAGTATTCCCATTAAAAAACAACTTTTTCGCACATTTAATTGGCTAAATATTAACCAAATTTGTCACCGTGCAATCTTATAGCATCGTAGAGCCAATGCAACAACTAGAAAATAATGGAATGAAATCTTGACTAGTTAATGAATAACTAGTTTATATAGTAAGTTAGCTTACATGCATGCAGTCCTACTTAAGCACTAAGGTATAAGACAACTTAATTATATTTAGAAAAAAATATTTTATTAATATCCATAAGTGACCAAAATATGTGAATGAAACTAAAATGTACAACATGCAATAACAAATATAAATATAAATAAAGTGTATAACACATCTTCCCAAAATATGTACTATTAGGGAAATCTTGAACTTCCTATAAGATACCTTTCTTATGGCTAATACCACTTGTGATTATCAACACTTAATCATAAGAAAATGCTCACTAAGTTACTTGAGACACTCACCATGCTTCCATAGGCATGTGATTCTTATCCTTAGTGCATTCAAGCTCTCCCTTTCGATATTGGTAGAGAAACTCTAATGGAGTACTAGGGCTCTTCTCTCACCTCTAGCTATATTTTACTATTACCTTTGGAAAATGATTATACCTCACTAAAACATACATACATTTCAAGAGATCATGTATATATGTAAATTAAAATATGTGTATAGATACACTCATGCAACATAGGTAGAGCAATGAAATAATTGTTCTAGGAAGTGTTTATATTATTTAGACTGTAAACCACTAAACCATGGTCCAACAAACAATTATTATATTTTTTTAACATGAGGTACTTTGATTTAATAAACAATGCCTTGCATATAATGTTGGTGTGCATTATTATTAGCACATATTAGATGTCATTCAAAAATTTTATTGTCTATTCTATATTGTTCAAACATAAAAAAAAATCTAGGCATATCCATATTCAAATATGCCCGTCTAACATACAATGTGACTCAATAATAACACTTTCCAAATAGGTGTGTCCATAGCTTGGATCCTTTGTGTCTAGTTAAGACTTTTCAATGTTATCCATGTGCCCAATTTTTTTGTTTCACACACCTCTCCATGTGTGAAAAAAAACCTTTCCTCACTAGTTGTTTTCCGGTGAAAGAAAGAGTTGGAAATGGATTTAAATTTAATGATTTGATAGTGGGATTGTAAACTTGTACTAAAAAGTTGTATCATGGGTTGCAACCATTTCTAGTTAGTATTAGAATGGTCACCCCCATGAATTTTTGGAATTCTTCAATGAAATGAAAGTTTGGGGCATAAAACCCAACTCAATCACGATCTTTATTTATTTATTTTTATGTGTGTTGATTTATTGGCTCTAGAAAAAGGTAAGAAAATCCAAAATTATACAACAAGAAATGGATTTGAATATGATGCTTTTGTGGGGGATGAACTTGTAAAATTTACTAAAAGGTTATGTCATTGAATAAAACCATTACTAGTTATTGCTAGAGTGGACATTCCCATGAAGCTTTGAAATTCTTCAATGAAATGAAAGTCTAGGGAATAAATCCCAAATCAATCACCATGTTTAGTGTTCAGCTTGTGTGTTTTCATTTATTCGCTCTAGAACTAGGTAAGTAAATTTGCAGTTATGCAATAAGAAATCAATTTTAAACTGATGATTTTGTTGGATATGGGCTTGTAAAATTGTACTTAAATGTTGTGTTATGGAATGCAACCAGTGTTATTTGATATAACTTCTAATCTTGAAGTTGGATCAATTGGAACTTGATCAAATGGTGGTTGTGGAGACAACCCATACAATCTAATATTTGTATCAACTATTTCTTTCTAGTTCACTTATAAAAACCTCACATGCAATAAAATGCGGTGGCCATGTCTTACCAATATGTATGTCATGTCATAGCATTTGCATAGAAGTTTTCCATTGTTCTACCTCCTTCTCTACAAAGTCCTAAAATGGGACAAAGGCCACCTCCTAGTACCGTTTTTATTATTTCTACTTTTTCTTTCTTTCTCCAGTCTTCTTCTCGAAATGTTTGAAAAATCATATTAGTTACTTACTTAGTGGTTAGTAAAACCCTCCAGCCTATTCTAACTAAAGTCATTTCAAATTCCCCAATGAGATAGATAATGGGTACTCAAAATAGTGTCTAGGTTCCACATGCACTTTTATAGCCATTATAGGGTTTTAGTGGTGTTAAGCCCTAGAAAAATCCCCATGTTATGTATAAAATCCCTTATTAATCCCTATATATTGAATTATTACATTTCTAGTGTTATATTTGTATGTCAGATAGAACCCTTCATTGCACCCTTTCATTACAATTGTACACTTTGTCTCCTATTTATATAACAAGGAGACTTAGTCTTATGAGGATATTATCACATCTCATATTGTATTATGAATTGGATATATTGTAAAAGGAGGTTTCCCCCTCGAAGTGGACTGTAATTCATTGACTTTTTTTCATTTTTAAGGAGTTAGATCATAACATTTTGTATCAAAGCATCGATCCTAGGGTTTTTTTTCCAATCAATTCATCCTAGAATTTTCACTATAATTTTTTTTTTGGGATGATTCAGACAGTGAAAATTGGAGGTTATTTATACAACATATCAAGGTATCCATGATAAACATTTCATCTTCTAGGTAATTATACTTTCGAATATATACCCTATGGAAGATAGGTTTTTAACTAGTCCTATAACTGATCTCAAACAGGTGTTCTAGGTAAAACAATCATATATATTTTTAGTGAGGATCCAAATTCTATGAGACCTATTGCATTTGAAAGAGGACTATCCATAGTATTTCTAGTATAAATTTTAGAATTAGGTATTAAATATTGGACACGTGGCATTCTGTACAAGTTTGCTTTCCCAAAAAGACCAAAAATCAGCAAGGTTTGGGAAAGTTACCTTAACTTTCACTTTACACGTCCAATTTTGGTCAGACCTATGGCATTGCAAAGAAGAAATTTCAAAGTAATACAAGCCGGAATTTTAGACTTAGAAGGGACAAAATTTCATAAATACATCAGAAGGAAGGTCAGCCAAGAGGACAAACTCCAAATTAAGGGCTTAAAAGGTACATAAATTACAATTGGAAGATTTTTTTATTGGAATATCTATTTTTGGTGATTCAAAATCTGTAATAAAGAGAAAAAAACAGGAGAATTATTATTTTCTCATATGGCTCCAAATGCTCCTCCAAAATTTACTTCACTAGCTAAATCTCCAAAAAGTTCAACCATGACTCAAGATGAAATCGACGAGATTTATTGTTCGATGGAAAAAAGGATCATTGAAAATAGGGAACAAATGGAACATAAGATTGATGAAACTATGAAAAGAAATATGGCTTAAATGGAAAACAAGATGGATAAGAAGATGAATGAGAATAAGAATGAGATGAAAACAAATATGGATGAAATGGAAAATAAGATAGATAAGAATTTGGATGACATGAAAAATAACATGGATGAAAATAAAGAAGAAATACAAAAATCCATGAAGGAATTGAAAATTTCTTTGTCTTCCATGATCTTTCATTCTCTAGATGAAAAAATCTCTAAAGGAGATATCAAAATGGAAGGAGCTTAGGAAAATAAAGGTGGTATTCGAGTTGAACAACCTATAGATAATAAGCAATTTTCATGTGGAGTTAACTCTAATAGTGGAGTTAATTGGGGGTCCTAAATTCAACTTTCCCAAGATTGAATTAAATAAGTTTGATGGAACAGAGGTTTTTACCTGGGTTAACCAAATAGATCAATGTTTTGAACTGCATAATATTATGGATGATAAGAAAAGGATTCACATAGTAACCTTGAACTTTGAGATAAAACCATATCAATGGTATCAACGGGTAGTTAACATGAAGCCCCCTCTTTATCATTATACTTGGGGTTTATTTACAAGAGACTTAGAAGAACAATATTGGAAAGTGTGGGAACCAGACTACTTTAGTCGATTGACAAGAATCAAGCACTTAGGTGATATTGAAGATTATAATTCAGAGTTTCATGTATTGGCCACAACGGTGGATGACATAAGTGATGAAAAATTGTTGGAAGATTACATGGGTGGACTAAAACAAGACATCAAAGATGAACATTTCTTAAGAAATCCTACAAATATTATGGAAGCTATGCAATATGCTTGTCATATTCAAGCCAAAAATAAGGCTACATACAAGTCTACCATTGGAGCATACACTGCAAGCAGAGATTGTTTTGGGGTTCATACGACAAGAATACCTCAACCAACAAGGTTGACACCTCATCAAATGGATGAAAGAAGAGAAAATGGACCATGTTTTAATTGTGACAGCAAGTACAGTAAGGTGCATAAATGCAGTGAGAAGAATTTATTCTACATAGACAATCAAGAGGAAGAAGATCAAGAATTTGAACCATCTCAATATCTAGAGCTAGAAGAGACTGTTGATTAATTGGGTTGGTTGTCATTGATGTCAATCCTTTAAGAAAGTCTGGTAGCAAATTCTAGTAGCCCCGACAGTGTGGTTATGGAGCCCGAGTTTGTTGGAGGAATTAAGACATGAAGATCAATGTTTTTGCAGGTGAGACTATTATATATGGATAGTACATATCGTGTTGTTTCCGGTGATATGTGGTAGATCATGTAGTTCCTCACGGTTAAGGAGATATGGCTTAGTGAAGTTGGAGAAACCTCATGAGTTATCTAGAATCCCCTAGAAGGTCAAAGAAATCAATTTATTCTAGAAGCCCATAGAAGAAGTTTACTAGTCAAAGTGGTTGCAACTAGGATTTAATCATGAGTTAAGTGGTTGCAAAAAGAAAATAATTAAAAATAAATTAGTTGCAACTAGAAGTGGTGAGATTACTATTTGTGGATAAAGTGGTTGTAAGTGGACAAAGTGGTTAGAAGTGGGTTAGCCCTAAAAGAAGTAAGTTGGGTAAAGTAGTTAGAAGATAACCCCTAGAGAAAGCTACTTAGAGAGTATAAATAAGAGAGCAAGGGTCTCCTATTAGCACCTAATTTTTTTTAGCACATTGAATATATATTTGGTGAATTGTTATGGGCAGGTGTCATTGAAAAATCTATAGCAGTGAGTCTGAAGCAACGACAAAGTTACAGGTACAAAGGGTCAATAATTTGGATACTGAACTAGGGTTTTACTGAAGATATCTGCAGGTTGCAGTACTAGAAGGGAACGGACATCCGAGGGCCACAGTGGGACAAAATGCAGAAACCCATGGGTTTACTGAAGACAAAGCGTGGATTTGTTTCCAAAGATGAAAAAGAAGATATGATCTATCATCAATGACAAGTTGCAGGGCTAAGAAGTGACTACAAGAAAGAGTGACAGTGTTCTGGTACAACATAACCTTCAATAGAAATTAAAAGTTATGTTATATGCTTTTTGTAGTTGGTTATTTGAAATGGCCTAGGGTTTTGTCATGAAAGATAAAGCATGTACCCCTGAGGGTTTGTAGGCAGGTAGGTACTTGTTGTATGAGGCATATCTACAGTGGTATATTTCTGGTGTATTGGCTTGCTGTGGTTGGAACACTCCATAAGATAGTTTGTTATAGTACATCTTGTGATTTTGGAGCATAATTGAGGCATCTTGGTTGAAGAGTGTTAGTGAAGATATTAGTACAGTTTGATGTTGCATTACAGTTAGGGTTTAATGTATGATGGATGTAAGGGTTTCATATATCTGTGAATGGTTCATGGTTTATGTATGGCACTTGGTTGGTGAGGCATTCTTGATTTCAGTTCATGGTATATACTTTTGGCATAGGGTATGTGACATATATGATCAGATCTGAGACTATAATGATGAGTCCCAGTATCAGGTTCAACAATGGCAGCTGAAAAAGGGAAAAATAGTGAAGTTGAGGGAGTTGCTAGTAATCTGTGAGTTGCGGTGAAGGTCGTGGACGTTTACGAGTTGCAGTTAAGAGAAGCATGGATACTCGCGTGTTGCAGTATAGACAGGTTGTGAATCTGCAAGAAAGTTTTGAAGAAGAATCAAGTCAGTTACATATTTGGATCAATGACAGAGGTTAGCAATGTTAGTAACAAAGGTCAACAATAACAGTGATAGGTTGTTCACATTTGGAACTTATATTTAAGGGCAGTTGGATGGGGAAAGTATAGGTGGTTGTAGCCGGAGAACATAAGGGGTTGCATCCTCCTTTTGGTTGAAGCTAGATAATTGGTTAGTTGGAGCTTCCCCCAAGTTGTAGCCTGGGAATATAGGGGGTTGGAGTGTAATGTTCTTGACTTGGCTAGTCTAGGAAACGTTGCTAATGTGTGTGTAGGATCAAAGGTTTACAGCATATAAATGATCATACAAATAATAAACGTGACAA
>JASDQU010310086.1:53214-79250 GCA_032191745.1 Picea mariana | reverse complement strand
TGTGTTAAAAGAAAGCGTTAAAATTGATTTATTTGAAGCAGCTGTTAAATTTGATTTAACATTTTCCCCTTGTATAATATTATACCATTTCATTTCAATGTGCATATTGTTTATATATAATCAAAAATCATAGTGTGTTTGGTTTGTAGGTAAATCATAGTGTGTTTGGTTTGTAGGTTAGGTGGGGCTGGAGCTGGAGCTCAAATTTATACCTAATTAAAGGGTTTCATGGTTTCACCATAACTAAATAGAAGTGTTTAAATTTTTGGGTCGGTAGGTAGGCCCTTAAGGCTCTAGATTGTGAACGAAGCTCTGATACCATGCGTAAAGTTCCTAATTTAATTAAATCCAAAAATTCATACAATTAAACATATAATTCCTTTCTCATTGCATAAATAATTCATTCACCATCATATAAGCATAAATATTCAGCAGAAATTAAAATTTATCCACAGCATGAAAATAACTCAGCAAATTCATAATTAAAATACCTCCTTCTGATGCTAATTCTCACTGATCTGGTTGTCCTTTCCCTGTTTCCTTGCCCAACTTGATGCACTGACCAAACTCTGCCCAAACCGACTAACCTCCCAGCCAACTAGGAGCAGTCTGTCCAACTCCCTAGCTCCAGGATACCGAAAGGAATACTGGCCCCCATGCCCAAAACCCCCAGCAACCCGGTGCCCCCTACAATGATTCTCAAAAACCCCAAATCCAAACTCCCAACACCAGGAAAATAAGCAAACCAAACATACAATCTTCTCCCCTTCCAATAATTCTTACTCCCCCAGAAAATAATCCCCTCTCCCGTAGGACTCTTCCCCGTGATATCTCCCTTTCACCGACTCTCCTCCCCTTCATTAATTTCCTTATCTCCTCCTTTATTACCTTATCCCCCTTCTTTATTATCTTATCCTTAATTTAATGCTTCATTTCCCCCCTGCATACGTAAAGTATTTAATTAAATAAATTAAAATTATTAAGCCCCTTTAATTCATTACACAACCTTTAATGAGTCAATTGATTTATAAATAAGTAATTAATTAATATTATTAATACTAATCACTGTTTAACTAAAACCATATTAGGACAATTAATTTTACTTAATAATCCCTATGCATCTATTTAACCAGGGTTGTTACACATGGGGGCTTCTCATAACAATACTTAGACACATCTCAATGAAGGAATTTTAATCATAGTTGATTGAGTAAATTATTGGTCGAATTGGTTTTTGGCGTTTCAGTTTTTTCTTTCTTGTGCAAGATTAATGGTCAAGGGATTAGTATTTTCATCGACTAAAACTATTGATAGCTATCAATTAAGTGGAGAATATGTACCTTGCGCCTTATGTCGAGCTAGAAGGGGTGGTTGGTCATAGTTGTTTCACCTGATTGGTTTCCTTGTAGGGAACAAGAACCCTCCGGTCATTCATGCAATTTAAATCGCGTGATGTCATGTTGCATCTCGTCGGCCCATTGCTTGGGGGTATGCGTGTAGTGCTCTAGTCAGTTATTTCGGCTCCTAGCGCATTGGATTCTCCTTGATTCCTTGGTACAGATAGGTTATGTTGGGTCTGGGTTAATGTTGCAGTTTGTGCTTCCCATGGTGGGTGTTGTTAATCATTGTAGTTGTTGTCTGTTGCCTGATCCACATGCATGTGCTTGTCATCAGGTTGTGTGGTTAAATGTGTCGATGTTTCCTTCCTCCCTAAAAAATTAAAAAAAAAATTGTTGCACTTGTTTCTCTTTTAGTCGTAGCATTTGGGGATGTTACATATGGTATCAGAGTGGGTTCAACCCTGCAACTATGGATCGCCAAGTTTTCCAATGCAGTAAACCCATGAGTATTAACCCTTTCGTTAATTAAAAACCTTAATATATCCATGTCATGATCGCATTTAAAGGACGCCTCATAAGTTTGCAACGTGGTGCCATGGAAGTAGGTGAAATGCCTCCATAAATTCCCCGCACCCTTGGAATCAAATCCCCAAGGGGAAGAACAAGTCCTTGGGCTGGATTCACTTATTGTAAGGGATGATGATGGCCTGAAAAAGCCCTTCCAGGTAATTTCAAGGGGTCATTATTCACCATCGGTACTGATATGAGGCCAGGGCACCTATACCCCTGACGGTCCACAATGCACCCTAACTAGTACCGTTAGAATCCACTGAGAACTCGAGAGAGTTGAGTTCTCGAGTTAGTGAGTGTCGCAAATGATTGTGTCATCGAGGCATAGTTGTAGAGAAAGGCACTGTACTTCTTGCTTCGCGACTATGACCTCCAGCATGAAGGTCCACATGGTGGTATTTCAACTGAAGGGGAGCGCTCTTTTATTGTGGAAGACGATCCTACCACATTTGAACATGGTCATCGACATAGTGTCATTGGAACTGTTCGAGGAATGGTTCCAGGAGAGATATATTTCTGAGGAATTCGTTGAGCGTCATCTCAATGAATTTGATGTCGTGAGACAAGGAAGTCGCATGGTGCCCGAGTACGAGGCCCATTTTGGATCTTCTTCGGCATGCTCTGCACCAAATTACACAGAAACTTAAGGTCAATAAGTTTGAGTTTGGACTTATTGTTAGAATTCAGCTTCTACTTTGGGTACCAAGAATATTGGACCGAAGAAAGTGTGTTGGAATGTAGGGAGACACATTACTAACATTACTGCCCATAGGAAGGGCCAGAGCATATGGATCAGTCAGACCCACTACCATGGGAGATTTGGGCAAGGCCCATCAGATTCATGTTGTGGTGGATAATCGCCAAGAAGAGAACCAATGGACTGTGCTCAAGACGTCAGGTGTCGTCACTGACCAGACCCTTTCTATTTTGATTGATCCTAGTGCTACAGAGAGTTTCATTTATGGGGTAGCACCGAGGAGAATTGAGGTAAAGGAAGTCGATATGGATGAGTTTATCCTTTCATAAATGGATTCGGAAGCCAAACAAAAGTTTGGTGGGAAGGTTACAGGTTGTACCCTTAACCTGGGAGAGTTTGTCACCATGGCCAACCTGTACTTCACGATCTTAGGATACTTTGATGTCGCAATTGGTATGGACTGGTTGGAATCACATGAGGTGATACTCAACTATAAGAGCTTGATCTTGGTCTATGATGAGGGATAGAGATGCGTGATAGTAGGTCGGAACCAGGGATTTTCCCTGAGTTTTATCTCTTCCTTGTAGTTATGGAAGAGCATGCACAAGGGATGTAAGCTTTATGTGATCCTTGTGTTAAACAAGAAGGGAGTAGCCGAAGGTCTAGAACACCTTCCTGTGGTGAGAGAGTTTGTGGATGTATTCCCAGAGGAGTTACCTAGGATGCCACCGGAGAGGGAATTGGAATTTGCCATAGACATAAAACCGGGGACTGAACCAATAGTGGGAATGCCTTATCGGATGTCGACCCTGGAGTTACAGAAATTGAGAATTCAACTGAAGGAGTTGTTGGACGTGGGACCTATACGTCCAAGTGTGTCACCATGGGGAGCCCTTGTTATTTTTCATGAGAAATAAGGATGGGTCATGGAGAATCTACATTGAATACCGTCAATTGAACAAGGCAACGATCAAGAATCAGTATCCATTGTCGAGGATCAATGATTTGTTCGATCTGATGACGGGTGAAATGGTGATTTCAAAGATCGATTTTCGATTAGGGTATCACCGGTTATGGATCAAGGAGGATGATGTCCCTAAGACCACCTTTAAGAGGAGGTTTGGAAATTATGAGTTTACTGTCTTACCGTTTGGACTGATAAATGCCCCAAGGCTATTTATGAGTTTGATGAATGCGGTGTTCCAAGAGTATTTTGACATGTTCGTCCAAGTATTCATTAACGATATTTTGATTTACTCTTGGATGATGAAGGAGCATGACGATCACTTGCGCTTGGTACTACCATATCTGTGAGAGCACAAAGTGTATGGGAAGTTGTCCAAATGCTCATTTGATCAATCGAAGATTCACTACTTAGAGAATGTCATCACCTATGAAGGTATTGCCATGGATGCAACAAAGGTCGAGGCTATTATGGAATGTCCTGCACCGACAAATGTCCTGGAAGTGTGTAGCTTCATGGGTTTAGTAATATACTATCAATGGTTCATCGAGGGATTTTCGAAGATAGAAAATCTGATCATGGAATTGCAAAAGAAGAACCAGAATTTTGTTTCGATGGAGAAATGTGCAGAAGTATTTCAGAGGCTCAAAGAGTTGTTGACAAAAACATCGATACTAAAGGTCCTTGACATGGATGCAGAATTTTTGGTATGCATTGATGCATCCAAGGAAGGCTTAGGTAGGGTCTTGATGAAAGACGGTCGAGTGATTGCTTACATCTCAAGGAAGTTATGAAGGCATGAGGAGAACTATGCAGAACATGATTTGGAGTTGTTATCCATTGTATATGCCTTGAAGGTTTGGAGACATTACCTTGTTGGATGAAAATTTGAACTAAAGACAAACCACTATGGGCTACAACACATCTTTACACAAAGCCACCTGAACGCGCGACAATGACATTGGTTGAAATTTCTTAGCGAGTATGATTTTGAGATTTCTTACATAAAGGGAGCAGTGAACCGAGTGATAGATGCATTGAGTAGGAGACCACACATATTTTCGATGTTGCCTCTTCAAATGAATATATGTGAAAATATTCTATCTTTACAATGCGACGATGACTGGTACAAAGAGTTCAAGGATTTTATCGTACAAAACACAATGATGGTACCAAGATTTGAAGGATTTACATTGGACGACGATGGATTACTGAGATTTAAAAATCAAATTTATGTACCACTGAAGGACAATTTGAGGACTTTCATCCTAAACAAGGCTCACAGTGCAGTGTACATGGCTCACCTGGGTGGACCTTAAACCCTTATTCTTCTGGAAAGGAATGAAGGAAGACATAGTCAACTATGTGGCCAAATGTCTAGAATGTCAGTAGGTAAAGGCTGAACATAGACATCCAGTAGGATTACTACAGCCACACGTTATTTCAGAATTGAAATGGGAGGTTATTTCAATGGATTTCATTGTTGGATTTCCAGTGACGACAAGGAGACATGAATCAATTTTGTGGTAGTAGACACTCTAATGAAGAGTGCTCATTTTTTTCCTCTGCATACAATGTATCAAGCACTAGACATTGCTAAGAATTTTCATCAATGAGATTGTGAGGCTGCATGGCATGCCTAAGTGGATTTTATCTGATCGAGGATCGATGTTTACTAGAAAATTTTGGACTAGTTTCCAAGATGCCTTGGGAACCCAACTTAAATTTAGTACTGCATATCACCCAGAGACAGATATGAAGACCAAATGAACAAATTAAGTCTTGTAAGACATGTTTCGCATGTATGTGATGGACTAACAAAAGCGTTGGGAAGAATTATTGTCGCCGGTAGAATTCGCTTATAACAACAGTCACCAAAGCACCATTAAGATGGTGTCGTTTGATTTTCTTTACAAGCGACCGTGTTGAACGCCTTGAGATAGGATCGGATTGAGGATAGGGTCCTAGTGGGACTAGAAGCAATCCAAGAAATTGAATATTAAATGAAAACTATAAGACAATGGATCAAGGAAGCGCAGGATTGGCAGAAGAGTTATGTCGATCCACGTCGTGTTGAGCATAGTTATGATGTGTCGATCGAGTATTCTTGCGGATAAAACTACATAAGAGTTCTATCAAGTTGGGAAAAGGGGATAAAATATATCCTAGGTTCATGGTAACCTATGATATTGTGGAAAGGAGAGGCTCTTGGCATGTTGACTAGCCTTGCCTGATTCTTGAGGCGTATGCACGATGTCTTTCACGTCTATGTTTGAGACATTATAATTAGTGATCCTACACATGTTTTGACTTGAGCACCTTGTGGGTGTCAGATGAGGGTGACCTCACAGCTAACCTGGGAGGATGCATATGATATGCGCCAACAATTTTTTTTTTTTTTTGATAGAGAGACTTATTATACTGTGGTACACATTTTTCGACACTCATATACTGTGAAACTTCGAGACGAAGTTTAGACCAAGAGGGGGTGTATGTAACATCCCTCTCTTGTGCACACTACGTGAACTTATTCTTTGAGGACACTTTCTTGAAAGTGATCTATATTATTATACTATTGGTCGTTGATTATGATTATGAGGCATTATGGATGTGATTATATGTTATTCTACAATATTGACTTAGACAGGTGCTATTTACTCAGTTCTCCTAAGTGTGTAGGATTTTGGACCTCGAGGATGCAAAGGCATTAATTAAACCCTTGGACCTCGGATCGAGTCAGGGAGTGTACTATTGGGTTTTATTGTTGTATAAATGACATAAGTGCATCTGATTAGATGTTATGGTTATGGATCTCATTTTTGATATGATTCATTGATGATGCAGGCTGACGATAGCTTGTCGACCAGACTCACATGTGGACTAGAGGGCTCATGCATGACTACCAGATACTTTGAAGGAGAGTTGTGGATAACAGCCCTGCCACAACTTACTAGCACTCTCGTCGTGGCTCGATTTGTAGGTTAACTACTACCTGGTTCGATAAGACCCACGATGTCATGAGGGAAGACTTCGATAATAACTCACGATGACTCTAAGGGGCACTCAATAAGGAAGGGGCCTTATTCCTTAGAGGCCCTTAGTCTCCCACAATATCACCTGATGGATAATTGACTCTAGGGGTTTTTGATGTCTACCAAGTCAGTCAAGAGGTGAGTGGCACCCCTAGAGCACGTAGTGCGTCCTGAAGGGAACATCATGCAAGAAAAATGGAAAGAGGTGAGTGGCACCCTTGGATCATGTAGTGCATCCTGAAGGGCACATCGTGCAAGAAAAATGGAAAGAGGCAAGTGGAACCCTTGGAATACGTACTACGTCCTGAAGGGCACGTCGCGTAAGGGAAACTGAATGAGGCGAGTGGAACCCTTGGAGCACCTAGTGCGTCCTGAAGGGCACGTCGCATTGTGTTTGCATCCAATTCACATTTTTCTAATGTCCTTATAAGATGCCTACACCAATGTTTTGCAAACATTAAATTTTCGTCGCAATTCTCAAATAAATGACACTTTTATTTTTTGTGATATTTGCACACTTACCTTCTCTTTTGTTTTCACGATTGTAAGCGTGAAAACTTATCTTTCGAAGTTGCATGAAAATCTTCATTGAATTGTCGTTATCATTTTTGTCGATATGCCCATTACGTTTACATTTTACTTATCATTATGCAGTTGGCAAAACCCTTTTGGTATGTACTCATTTGACAGTCTTTGATTGATTATGAAATTTTGTTTCATGAGTGATTAAATGTGTGATACATTGGTGATTGGATTTAAATGTTCTTTGATTTAATCCACTTGACCATTGCTTTCATAAAAGAACATAGTGTTATGGTTAAACCCTTGATATATATCATTTAATATGAAACCCAGTTCATGTTATCAAAACATTTGGCATACACTTGGTTTTGGTTTCGATTTATATGCTTGGTTTTAAAACTATGGTATAACCATTGCTTGCGTGAATGATTAATACACTTACCATTGATTTCATTGGTCAGTAAAATGACATAATTGTTAAACTATACAATAGTGGGTTGAACAGCTACAAGCACCGACGGTTGTACCATTGGTAATGACTATTCTGCATGGCAGAAATAGCTCCACCACCTTCGCATGATGTCATTAATGCCTATCCCTTATCCCTGTTTCACCTCTAGCATCGGGTAAGCCTTCGAGCGTTATTCTCCTATGTGTGCCGCATCCAAACCCTGGCTCGTTCACATCATTTACCATCTACTCTTCCCCATGGCACTGGTGGTGTGAATTGAGCCGAACGGTAGCCAAGCCCTGCTACTGTTTGATAATGCCCAGAAAGAATTAGAGGATAATGGTTGGCTCACGTTTGTACAAAAGTTTGAGGGCTTTAATCTGTTTGTTGCACAATAGTTCACCCTGACTTTTGATGGGTATAGGGCCAAGGTAGGTGACATTCAGCTGGAAGTAAATGAATATTTCATTAGATCTACCACCGGATTAGCAGCCACGGGCCAGCGATGGTTCAAGAACTCTAAAGTTGAGGAGGTTCCATGGCCGTTAGTGTTTGTCTCACGAAAGGTCACATCCTGTGACAGAGGTATGCTGATTTCCACGCTTAAACCAAGGTGGCATGATCTTTTGATAGTGGTTAAATAGTTCGTGACCCGTGAGGGTCGGTATGGACTGGTTTTTCTTTATCACCTTCGTTTGTTAATGAATTTTATGAGTTATCCATTGAGTATGCCATTCTACTTCCAGCGTAGCCTTTATAAAATGGCTAAGAGATTTAAACAAGAGAAGGCCGACAGTAGCTTGTTCCACCACAACCTGATCAGACTCATTGTTGTTCATCATTTGAATCTCCACGGTGATAGTTGGCAAGATTTTCTTTCTCGAAATGGCTTTGTTGTTTCAGGACCTGTCCCAATTGACAAGCCCGTGGTCAGTGAAATGAAGGTTGGGCCACCTGTGCCTTTCAATGCTCTTCTACCCTTGCCCAAACCCTCGACCAACCCTGATATCGACTTACCCGACGTTATGACAGACAAGGTTGAGGCTGTTAAACAGCCTGTGAGAAAAAACGTTAAAGGTAACCCTACTGTCGATAGCAAAGGCAAAAAGAATGCTTGGCTTATATCGAGACTGGCTAGGAATAAACCTAAACTGAATGCTGAGCAGAAGCCCATAGTCCTCAGTGAAGACTCAGACTCTGATATCGAACGCTTCCTAGCTAGTGAGTACCCTTACTCCCAAGGTTTGTGCTCCGAGCCACCCTATGACTTTGTTTCTAATAAACCCCCTTGCCTAAAGGACAATCCTAGCTACCTAGGGATCAAGCTACCTAACGAAACCCTCGACGATTTTACCAAACCCTCACCTGCATTTTCAAAGACTGGACAGTTACCATGTGACCAATGTAATTTATGGTTGGAACGCTACTATAGCGACGTTCCCTTTTTACAGTCGAAGATCAAGCTGTTGGAAAACCAAGTTACAGTGTTGACAAGCCAAAAGGACAAGCTTCGATCTACTGATAAGAAGCAGAAAACCACTGGTTCCATCGTTTTTAGGAATGTCGAGTCGGCTACAAATTTCATGAATTCCAAAATGTCATGATCAAATTATCTGCTCGTCATCCAGGTATGAATTTCGATATCACTTTCGTTTTGTGAATTGATAGGATTAATATAATGATTTGAGTTTTCAAATAGCTCTGTCCATCATTCGAAATTACTTTGACATGGTTTGATTATCAAAAGGGTCATAAAATCGGATATGGTTATGATTTTATTATATGATTTGGTCGTGCCTAGTTTAGCAATTGATTGGCTTTTATTGAGTTTAATTCGTTTTGAATAATTTTTTCAATTCGAATTATCGAAATCAATGGGTTTTGCTTTCGATTGGATTTTGTTTGTATAAGACCTAAACAGGAGGTTTTTATGCTAAAATTAGAGCACGACCATGTTTTGATTTGGTATGATTTTGTTGTCGTTGGATCACAACAACCCTGATTGAGTTTTTACGATTTGATTTTTTAAACGATTTCATACGATTGAATTGGCTTGATAATTATGATGCAATCTATTAAATTGGAACAATGACCCTGTTTTGTCAGAGAATTCCCGTTTGAATTTGGATTATATATGACCTATGTTGAAGATCTTTTCGCTATAAATATGGATCTGTGTTGATTCATAACGACTATGTCAAACTCAAACTGTTCGATTCGCTCTTGTTATGATTAGATTGCTGTGTGTTTTGAGTTAATGCGATTGCCTGTTTTGAGATGGATCCGTATCAAAAATAGACTGGATATTACTTTGTTGATTTTTAATTTTCAAAATGAGTTGGTTAAACTCAAATTGACATATGTTATTTTGGTTAAATTCGTATGAGAAAGTTCGGTTAACATTTCGTTTTGAAATGAATTCAAGTAATGGTTTTGTGGACTGTCTATTGATTGTGTTTGCCCCAATTGGCAATAACAAATATTTCACAAATTCCCCATGACCTGTCATCAACTGATTAATTCCATATTGATTTCGTTTGTGATAATTTACTTACCTATTTCGATTTGATTCGCTAATGGCATGGATCGTTGGTTTATGATCAATACAGTTATATCAATTTTTAAAATGATCTTGTTGTTTTCGTATGGATTCGATCATGTTTCCTGTTGATGAGTTAGCATAGTATTAGATAGTAGATTAGAATAGTTAGATTTGTTTAGTTTGTTTTAATAGTTGTTTTAGTTAGATTAGTTAGTTTAGAGTAGTTTTATTTGTTTTCCTAGGACTTAGATCGGATAACGGAGCTGCTAAACCCGTCAGGGTGGTTCATCCCAAATAGCTTGGGTTATTTAGACAACTCCGGACCGGTTCCACTCTTCCAGTTGACGGACGGTCAATTTCGCCCATCAACAAATGGCGCTAGAAGGAGGGCTTGAAACTTATTAATGTCATGATGCAGTCGTAAGACTCCTCCACCACCTAATCGCTCACCTATAGTGACAAGAAGTCATTCAAACGATAACATCCCCCCTCAAACAACAACGACATCAAACAACGATCCACCGATCACCGTTGAACCAGTAACTCCAAATCCTGCAGGTGGTGACCTACAAGAGATTGTTCGATAGTCTCTCATAAGAACACATAATGGCTTAGCCCATTTAAGACAACCAAACCATCATTTTGGCCAACCTTTAGATTTCTCTGATATCAGAGAGCAACTCGGTGGCACTAACCTCACTGTGAACCCTACAGATCCACTCCTAACTCCTGCTACAGGAGGATTTGGAGTACCTCCCTCACCACCTCCATCATCTCCTTCCTCTTCGGGAGGATACTCCTCTGACGAAGGCAGTTCCCCTTCATAGCCTTCCACACCCACTACACCAATGGCCAACCAGAACAATCTTTCCAGACCTTGGCTCGACCAGGATGCAGTAGCCCCACTTGGGCCTCAACATCCCTTACCCAAACATCCAGAGAAGTGGCTTCCCAAGTTTGACCCTGACTCAAAACATATTGCTGAAGATCATATCAAAAAGTTTATGTTAGCCATAAGACTCTGCAATGTCGAGCATGAAGACGTAGTCTATAGGTTGTTCCCTTACACTTTCGAGGGAAATGCATCCACATGGTACTTTTCCCAGCAACCCCATACCATCGTATCTTGGGAAAGGTTTGAAACCTACCTTTTGGAAAAGTTAGAAGATGATAAAACCCCAGAAGTTCTAGTTATGGAGATTTCTAGCTTAAAAATGAACCCAAAAGAGAAAATTAAAGAATTTAATCAAAGATTCTTAACACTTAAGAACCGAATCCCTACAGATTCTATGTCGGCCGATAATCTTGTCATAGCATATTACACCAAAGATTTGCATCAAAGTATAGCCATTTGGGTTAAAATATCTAAGAAAACCACGTTGTTAGAGGCCTTTGAAGAGGCCAGCCAGATTGAAAAAGATATTCTTAGTTTAAAAAACACTACTAGCAACGAAACCGAGACTAGTTCTTCTTCCAAAAAGAAAATCGAGATCCTCCAAAGACCTACTCAAAGTAAAACACAACTTGAAAGCTCTGATTTAGAAAACTTAACTAAAGTCATTCAAAAACTGTCAAATCAAGTTATAGATTTAAAAAGGACAACCGAAGAAGCTTCTGC
Organism: Picea mariana; assembly: GCA_032191745.1. Classification (NCBI taxonomy): domain Eukaryota; kingdom Viridiplantae; phylum Streptophyta; class Pinopsida; order Pinales; family Pinaceae; genus Picea; species Picea mariana. The sequence continues at coordinate 67,514 of JASDQU010310086.1, read as the reverse complement.
GAGCAAAGGGCCTTACAAACCCCCGTTCAGGAAGTCTTTTCCCCCCAACCGAACTAATCCTACTACTGAAGGCCTTAATCTAGAAATTATGCAATACGCCTTACAAACAATTCTAGAAGGCCAGGATAACTTGATACCTCCTAAGATTCCTAAAGAGGTTGTTGAACAAGAGACAGTTCAAGAAGAAGACTCTTCTCCAAACATTTTTGGACACTTCTCGGATAGCATCTTTCAAGCTAACTTCGAGACAGTTCACCTCTACAATACTAGGAGTAAGACAGCGAACAAACCTTCTTCTAAAAACACTATGAATTTACCCCCAAAGCAATCTAAACTAGCTGAGACTAAATAGAGTCATGTAAACCCCAACTTAGATTATGATTTAGTTGAAGATCTTAAAAAGTTAAGGGCTAACATTTATGTTTATGAGTTGTTGAAGTTTCCGTTTTTGCTACAAAAAATGTCTTAGAACATCTTAGAGAATAGTAAAAATGGTAATTCAAATGGTAATAAGGTTGTTCAGAACAAGGTTCCTCAGAAGACTTCCACTAAAAATAACCTTGATCCTCAAGACAAAGGAAGCCTTCTTGTAAATACTGTAAATAATGTAAATAAAGTAGTTTCAGAAACTGCGAGTAAAAAACAACAAGCTACTACCCTAAGTACTCGCAAAAATGTACCTCCATTTTTGTTAACTTTCGAAGTCTTTAATAGAAACGTGCACAATTGCATAGTAGATTCAGGAGCAACATCTAATATAATGCCATGGTCTGTATGTCAGAAAATTAATGCTGAGGTTGAACCATGTACATTAAAAATCATCCAACTTGATCGAACTGATGTTAAAGTTATAGGTGAATTAAGGAATGTTCTTATAAGGTTATCGTCTAACCCCAAGGTTCATCAAGTAATTGATATTATTGTTGTGGATATTCCAGAAGTGTATGGTATGTTTTTGATCAGGGACTGCTTGGAGTAGTTACATGGCTATTTCGCAATAGATTGGTCTCACCTGTGTCTCCTATAGAATGGAAAGCCCAATAAGATAAAGGTAAACTGTGAATGTTACCTTAAGTTCACAGTCATAGATTTGAATGATCCCAATGAACCATTTACACCTTCTGCCGATTCACCCGAAGTACAATGGATGGACACCTTTTTTGGCAATTTCATGGCCGAGACTTCAGCTATCACCAACCCAGAACAACAGTCCGGGATTGTAGCATATGTGCAGCCAACAGATTCTACACAAAGTTCTCATGCACCCGATAAAAATCAAATTTGGTCTCTTTATTTTGATGGGTCAAAGTCCAAAGAAGGAGCCGGTGCAGGCTACATTATTATCGATCCGGCAGGTAATAAAACATTGATTGCATGTAGGCTAGAATTTGAATGTACTAATAATATTGTAGAATACGAGGCTTTACTACAAGGTCTCAGAAAAGCTTTAGACATGAACATTCAAAACTTAACTGTCTTTGGTGATTCCGAAATCATGGTTAGACAGGTAAGGAATTCTATCCATTGTTTATCTCCGCATCTTAAAAGCTACCAATCTGAGGTATGGAATTTAATGAATAAGTTTTTCGCTTTCAATATAGATTCTATTCCTAGATTGAATAACTCTGAAGCAGATCTATTAGCTAACGTAGCTTCTAAACTCTTTCCCGTAGAAGGCTTGTCCCCAGACGCATTCTCCGTTGAGCTATTGTTTAGGCCATCCATTCCTGACAACATCACCAAATGGAGGGTATTCGACGACGATTAGTAGATTATTAGCTTCCTGCATATGGAAGAAAATTTTCAAGGCATGGTGATCGATGAATGCACTCACGACGATAATTTGTGTGATTTCAAGGTAATACCTGATCCGAGAATTCCTGAATATTCATCGGACATGGTAAATTCGATCCCTAAATCTGTAGTTAGATTAGAGAAGTTTTACGATCTTCAAGATAAATTTAAAAAATTGGTCAACTGTAAAACCAATAGTTCCTCGTTATCATTTGAAAAAATAAATTTAGGAACTAATGACAATCCTCAGTGCATTAATTTAGGGGTTGGGTGTTCTGAACAAGAAAAAGATGCATTCATTAAATTGTTCAAAGAATTTAAAGATGTCTTTGCATAGACGTATGATGACCTTAAAAATTCGATCCCAACATCATACAACATGTCATTCCTATGAAACCCCAAACCTCTCCCTTTCAACAGAAATTGAGAAAAATGCACCTTAAGCTCGAACTGACCGTTGAAAAAGAATTGAATAAAATCCTAAGTGCTAAGATAATCTTCCCTGTTAGGCACACTCAATGGGTTTCTAACCTTGTCCCTATCCAGAAGAAATATGGGGAAATCTGACTTTGCATCGATTTCTGAAACCTTAACAAAGCGTCTGATAAAGACAACTATCTTGTCCCACCCATGGAATAGATCCTTCAACAGGTATCTAGTTCTGAGAGGCTATCTTTATTGGATGGTTTCTCAGGATACAACCAAGTCCTGATGTCTCCACCAGACCAACTTAAAACTACCTTCCACACTCCATGGGGCACTTATGCATATCGAAAGATGCCCTTTGGCTTGATTAATGTCGGTGCCACTTTCCAGAGAGAAATGGACATTGCTTTCCGAGGCTTGATCAATCAGTCCATCGTAGTTTACTTAGATGATGTCACTGTGTTCTCAAAGAACAAAAATGATCATCTAGCTCATTTACGAGCCGTTCTGCAGTGATGTCATAAATATGACATTTCCTTGAACCCTAAAAAATCCATCTTTGCAGTAGAACAGGGTAAACTCTTAGGATTTATTGTGTCAAATGAGGGGATGATTATTGACCCCAAAAGGACCCAAGCCATCGCGAAACTTCCCCCTCCTACATCCAAAAATTCTATGCAGTCTTTCTTAGGCCAGATTAACTTCGTGAGAAGATTTGTCCCCAGTTTCTCCGAAATGGTCAGACCTTTGCAGAACTTAATTAAGAAAGACGTACAATATCATTGGGGATCCTTAAAAAATCAAGCTTTTAATGCAGTAAAGAATGTTATAATAGATTGTCCTTCTCTCATGAGCCCCGATTTTTCCAAAGACTTCTCGCTCTACACTTTTTCTTCCGACCGCTCCTACGCTGCAGTCCTAACCCAAAAGAACGTCGAAAACAATGAAGTACCCATTTCCTTTATGAGTTCCTCTTTCAAAGTCATGGAACTTAATTACCCAGCGGTAGATCAACAAGCCTACGTTGTTTTCAAAGCAGTCAAACACTTTTGGTCTTATCTTTTGAAATCCAGGACGAAGATTATTGTCCCTTATCCAGCCGTTAGGAACCTGTTAGTGTAGAAGGAACTTGGGGAAAAGAGGGCTAACTGGGTTACTTCTTTACAGGAGTACGATATACAAATTACCCCAGCTTAGATAGTGATATCCCAAGGGTTATGCAAGTTAGTTGTTGATTCAGTCGAAAGACAGCAAGAAGAATATGATCTGTCAAACCCAGGACAACACAATCAAAATGCAATCTATTGTACACAAAACTCTATCAGTCCCTGGTATGACGATATAAAATTCTGTCTTGAACATGGGTCAGCACCCCGTCACCTGGATCCCACTAAAAGAAGAGCCTTAAGGTTAAAGTCTGCCTCCTTTCATTTGATTAATAGTATTCTGTTTCGTGAAAATTTTGATGGTGTACTGATGCGCTGTCTTGAGAAAGACGAAGCAGAAAAAGTCTTACTAGAGTTGCATGCCAGAGAATCCGGTGGTCACTTTGGTGGTGAAACCACTGCCCATAAGGTTTTGAGAGATGGTTATTACTGGCCTACGCTTTTTAGAGATTCCNGATGCGCTGTCTTGAGAAAGACGAAGCAGAAAAAGTCTTACTAGAGTTGCATGCCAGAGAATCCGGTGGTCACTTCGGTGGTGAAACCACTGCCCATAAGGTTTTGAGAGATGGTTATTACTGGCCTACGCTTTTTAGAGATTCCCATGCCTTGTGTCGCAAGTGTATTAGTTGTTGGAAAGCATCAGGGCAGTTACAAAAACCAGCCTTTCCTTTGCAGCCCGTTTCAGTAGACTTTCCTTTTCAGTAGTGGGGCCTTGATATCATAGGTCCGATCAACCCCCCATCATCACAACAGCACAAGTTTATCATTATAGCCATGGATTACTTCATCAGGTGGTGTGAAGCTATCGCGTTCAGAACTGTCAATACCAGTCAGGTAATTGCCTTTCTAAATTCGAATATTATAACTCGTTTTGGTATCCCTGACTGTTTAGTATTCGACAACGCTTCTTACTTTTCCTCTCTTGAGATGAGCGAGTTCACTTTAGAAAAATGAATCAAATTTAAGTATTCTGCTAGCTATTACCCTCAGAGCAACGGATTGGCAGAATCAACAAATAAGAACTTGATTAAAATTATCAAAAGAACGGTGGCTGAAAATCACAAAAAATGGCACAATGCACTGTTAAATTCACTATGGGATGATAGGGTAATACCGAAAGCTACTGTCGGTAACTCCCCCTTTTTTCTCGTTTATGGCAGAGAAGCAATTTTGCCACCTCACGTTCTTCTTCCTTCACTTCAGCTATCACAAAAAATTCAAGAAGAAGATTGTCCCCCTTTGGAAAACTGAATTAATGCTTTGATGAAGCTAGAAGAGGTAAGAACCCAAGCTAAACATAATTTAGATTAGCATCAAAAGATAGTCAAAAGCTGGTTTGATTCTAACTCTGCCTCTGATAGGAATTTCGAAGTAGGTGATCTCGTTTTAAAATGGGACAAACCACATGAGGGAAAGGGAGAGCACAAGAAATTTCAAAACTTATGGCTTGGACCGTTTTTAATTGCTGAGAAATTGGGACCCAGTTCTTTTCGATTGCAGAATCTTGAAGGGCAGCCTGACACTTATCCGGCGAATGGCGAAGCCCTAAAAAGATACTTTGCGTGATAACAACCCTTGTATATTATGTACATATTTTGCTTCTGTTTTCTTTTTTGTTTATCTTTGTTTTTGATTTTTTTTTCCCTTTGAGTTTGTGTTTCTGAAATACACATACCTGTGCACTGAGCTATTCAGATAAAGAAAACAGAAATTTCCTTCGCTGAAATAACTGCTAAGAAAATTGTACAAACATCAATTTCTGAAATTTACATTTGTGTTGGCAAAAATTCTGTTGTTTGAAAGAAGTTAATTGATTTCGATCTCTGAGTGAAGCCTATCACGATCATCCATTATCTCTTTATGTTGTCCTTATTCCTTAAGGGAATGACTCAGAAGATGTCTCCCTGCCTTAGAAAGTGGTTCTGAAAATGAAACATCTCTGGATCTTAATGAAGGACATTTCTAAAAAAAAAATTCTACTGAGGTCTGAAAAAATATGGTAAAATATTGTAATTTTCAGCGTCGCCCTGCTCAATTAACATCTTAAAAAAAAAAAAATCAATAAAAGAGCTGTGGGAAGTGCTTGTAAACCCACCAGGATACTGAACAGGTCTGCTGGCAGTGGGTAAATGCAATTATGACGCCAAGACAACTTCGCCGAGGTACTGAACAGGCCCACTGGCAGCGAAGCAATGTCGGGTACACGAAAATTGGCAAAAATGTGATAACTTGACCTTAAAATGTCCTTTATTCTGATCTGGAACTTCTTGGCAGGATATAGATGTCAGAGTGGGTTAAGTGGCAACCCTGTCGAGGCTATGGACGCCTGCTGGCAGTAGTGGCTCTGTCAACAGTATCAGAGATTTACTTTAATATCGTGGCACACTTATCTTAAGACTGTTATCAGTTTTCATCCTTTAAACACTACTAGAATATTTGGTTAATGATGATGTTTGCACGATTTTCTGGTTGTTATTTTTGAGTTAGAATTTCTCATTATCCTAATCTGAATTTGTTCCTTTGGCAGAGATAACTGCTTCTACCAGTGTGTCACCATTGTTGGCAGCCAATTCACATTTTTCTAATGTCCTTATAAGCTGCCTACACCAATGTTTTGCAAACATTAAATTTTCATCGCAATTCTCAAATAAACGACACTTTTATTTTTTGCGATATTTGCACACTTACCTTCACTTTTGTTTTCACGACTGTAAGCGTGAAAACTTATCTTTCGAAGTCGCATGAAAATCTTCATTGAATTGTCGTTATCATTTTTGTCTATATTCCCATTACGTTTACATTTTACTTATCATTATGCAGTTGGCAAAACCCTTTTGGTCTGTACTCATTTGACAGTCTTTGATTGATTATGAAATTTTGTTTCATGAGTGATTAAATGTGTGATACATTGGTGATTGGATTTACATGTTCTTTGATTTGATCCACTTGACCATTGGTTTCATAAAATCACATAGTGTTATGGTTAAACCATTGATATATATCATTTAATATGAAACCCAGTTCATGTTATCAAAACCTTTGGCATACACTTGGTATTGGTTTCGATTTATATGCTTGGTTTTAAAACTATGGTATAACCATTTCTTGTGCGAAGGATTAATACACTTACCATTGATTTCATTGGTCAGGAAAATGACATAACTGTTAAACTATACAATAGAGGGTTGAACAGCTATAAGAACCGATGGTTGTACCATTGGTAATGACTATTCTGCATGGCAGAAATAGCTCCACCACCTTCGCACAATGTCATTAATGCCTATCCCTTATCCCTGTTTAACCTCTATCATCGGGTAAGCCTTCGAGTGTTATGCTCCTGTGTGTGCCGCATCCAAACCCTAGCTCGTTCACATCCTTTACCGTCTRCTCTTCCCCATGGCACYAGTGGTGCGAATTGAGCCGAACGGTAGCCAAGCCCTACTACTGTTCGATAATTCCTGGAAAAACTTAGAGGATAATGGTTGGCTCACGTTTGTACAGAGGTTTGAGGGCTTTAATCTATTTGTTGCACAGCAGTTCGCACTGAATTTTGATGGGTATAGGGCCAAGGTAGGCRACATTCAGATGGAAGTAAATGAAGAGTTCATTAGCTCTACCACCGGATTAGCATCCATGGGCCAGCAATGGTTCAAGAACTCTAAAGTTGAGGAGGTKCCATGGCCGTTACTGTTCGTCTCATGAAAGGTCACATCCTGTGACAGAGGTATGTGGATTTCCACGCTTAAACCAAGGTGGCATGATCTTTTGATAGTGGTTAAACAATTCGTGACCTGTGAGGGTTGGTATGGACTGGTTTTTCTTTATCACCTTCGTTTGTTAATGAATTTTATGGGTTATCCATTGAATATGCCATTCTACTTCCAGCATAGCCTTTATAAAATGGCTAAGAGATTTAAACGAGAGAAGGCCGACAGTAGCTTGTTCCACCATGGCCTGATCAGACTCGTCGTTGTTCATCATTTGAATCTCCACGGTGATAGTTGGAAAGATTTTCTTTCTCAAAATGGCTTTTTCGATTCAGGACCTGTCCCAATTGACAAGCCTGTGGTCAGCGAAATGAAGGTCGGGCCACCCGTGCCTTTCCATGCTCTGCTACCCTTGCCCAAACCCTCGACCGACCCTGATATCAACTTACCTGACGTTATGACAGACAAGGTTGAGGCTGTTAAACAGCCTGTGAGCAAAAAGGTTAAAGGTAACCCTAATGTCCATAGCAAAGGCAAAAAGAATGCTCGACTTATATTGAGATTGGATAGGAATAAACCTAAACCGAATGCTGAGAAAAAGCCAATAGTCCTCAGTGAAGACTCAGACTCTGATATCGAACGCTTCCTAGCTAGTGAGTACCCTTACTCCCAAGGTTTGTGCTCCGAGCCACCCTATGAATTTGTTTCTAATAAACCCCCTTGCCTAAAGGACAATCCTAGCTACCCAAGGATCAAGCTACCTAACGAAACCCTCGATGATTTTACCAAACCCTCACCTACATTTTCAAATCCCAGACAGTCGCCATGTGACAAATGTAATTTATGGTTGGAACGCTACTATACCGACGTTCCCTTTTTACAGTCGAAGATCAAATTGTTGGAAAACCAAGTTACAGTGTTGACAAGCCAAAAGGACAAGCTTCAAGCTAATGATAAGAAGCAGAAAACCACTAGTTCCATCGTTTTTAGGAATGTCGAGTTAGCTACAGCTTTCGTGAATTCAAAAATGTCATGATCAAATTTTCTGCTCATCATTCAGGTATGAATTTTGATATCACTTTTGTTTTGTGAATTGATAGGATTAATATAATAATTTGAGTTTTCAAATAGCTCTGTCCATCATTCGAAATGACTTTGACATGGTTTGATTATCAAAACGGTCATAAAATCGAATATGGTTATGATTTTGTTATACGATTTGGTCATGCCCAGTTTAGCAATTGATTGGTTTTTATTGAGTTTAATTCATTTTGAATAATTTTGTCGATTCGAATTATCAAAATCAATGGGTTTTTATTTCGATTGGATGTTGTTTGTATAAGACCTGAACAGGAGGTTTTTATGATAAAATTAGAGCACGACCATGTTTTGATTTGGTATGATTTCGTTGTGGTTGGATCACAGGGACCCTGATTGAGTTTTTACGATTTGATTTTTTAAACGATTTCATACGATTGAATTGGCTTGATAATTATGATGCAATCTATTAAATTGTAACAACGACCATGTTTTGTTATAGAATTCCCGTTCGAATTTGGATTATATCTGACATGTGTTGAAGATCTTTTCGCTATAAATATGGATCTGTGTTGATTCATAATGACTATGTCAAACTCAAACAGTTCGATTCGCTCTTGTTATGATTAGATTGTTGTGTGTTTTGATTTAATGCGATTGCCTGTTTTGAGTTGGATCCATATCGAAAATAGACTGGATATTACTCTGTTGATTTTTAATTTTCAAAACGAGTTGGTTAAAGTCAAATTGACATATGTTATTTCGGTTAAATTCGTATGAGAAAGTTCGGTTAACATTTCGTTTTGAAATGAATTCAAGTAATGGTTTTGTGGACTGTCGATTGATTGTGTTTGCCCCAATTGGCAATAACAAATATTTCACAAATTCCCCATGACCTATCATCAACTGATTAATTCCATATTGATTTCGTTTGTGATAATTTACATACCTATTTCGATTTGATTCGCTAATGGCATGGATCATTGGTTTATGATTAATACAGTTATATCAATTTAAAAAATGATCTTGCTATTTTCGTATGGATTCGATCATGTTTCCTGTTGATGAGGTAGCATAAATGATTTCCCATGATTTGTTTAACTGTATTGATTTCAATTTGATATGAAACGATTTCATTTCGGTTTGATACGATTTTGTATACCTGAATTGGTAACGAATTAAACCGAATGTATCTAGCTCTATCATCATTAGATTTAGTTTGTTCACTTTGCATACAAGTGTCGATTTGAATGAGGCTTCTAGCAATCAAATATCTTTTAATAGTTTGAATGTATTTTCTAAGATTTGAGTTGATTTTTAATACGATTCTGCGTTGGATTTAGACCAGCTACAGAATTGCAAGATTCTGTAGCTAGTCTATAGAATTAGATTTTTATCATTTTCATTAACAAAATATCCTCCTAACTTGTCCTTTTTTGACCTCTTGTAGGTACATTCAAATTGCATTGGACATGCTGTGACAGTCTAGGAGATATTTATGTGATTCAGTTTTATTTTAGGTTCCTAGTTTAGTCAGACTTGGGATATCCTCCCAGATTTTCTGTAAACAGTTTGATAACTCCCACAGGGATGTTTTACCCTGTGGGAGGTCTTTAAATACTTATTATTTTTTGTAATAATGATCATCCTCACTTGTGGGAGAACCAGGCTATGGATTTGTGATTCATACTAAGACTTAAGTTGATGTCTTGCTACAACTTTCACTTTTCAATATATCAAACTTTTGTTTCAGATTTTGCATATCAGTTTACAATTGATTATAGACTACTTTAGCTATCATAATCTGTTGCAGGATGATGTGTTTTTATTAAAGTGTTATCCATATCTGATCTCTTGCATTATTTAATAGCACAACAATTATTTTTGTTTCAGTTAATGAATGATAGATTTCTTCTCTTTGTTAATTGAATCATTCTATATAGAGCTTTGCATGCAGATTTATGCAACCATGAAGATTTATAAATCATAAGATTGCTATGAATTTTTTATGTCTTGCTTGTCCTGTAACTATATCTGAAGAGCATAGTAGCTTCCCATTTACAAGAAGCTCGTGGATAAACCAATGCGGGTTTCCTCCCTCCGATCAGCTAAGACAATTATTGCATACACAGGACAAAACCTGGGGTGTTTCTTCGGGTTAGTTTGTTATTTATTTGATAGTTTATTTGTTAGTATAATTTAAGTAGTTTAGTTAGATATATGTGTAGTTTAGATTCGTAGTTAGAATTAGTATATTAGTTGTTTAGTTTAGTTAGTTTTCAGTTTATTTCTTTTTCACATAATTATAAAAATAAAAAACAATAGCTCTCACTATCTTTGGGCAGAATACACATGAGTTTTTCAGGTTTTTATACAAATCTATAAATTGTAAATATTGTTAATTTTGTGAATAAGATTTATTTCTGTTAGTAGTTAGATATTTAATTTCCTAGATTTAGCATAGTATTAGATAGTAGATTAGAATAGTTAGATTTGTTTAGTTTGTTTTAATAGTTGTTTTAGTTAGATTAGTTAGTTTAGAGTAGTTTTATTTGTTTTCCTAGGACTTAGATCGGCTAACGGAGCCGCTAAACCCATCAGGGTGGTTCATCCCAAACGGCTTGGGTTATTTAGACAACCCCGGACCAGTTCCACTCTTCCAGTTGACGGATGGTCGATTTCGCCCGTCAACATGTTGTTAGCTAATAAGAGAATAAACCTAGATGGCCTTAGAACAAATAACGTGATAAGAAAGACTTTAAAAAAACAATTTACCTAATAAAATGTCGTCGAGCCTTGATTAAATACTTGTGGTAAAAATAAATAAATTAATAATAATAATCATTAAGCATGTGACGAAAAGGGGGTAAGAAACTTGATTAAATTATTAAAATCAAATTATTGAGGTATTTAAAATTTTAAAAGGGAAATGACTGTTTTCTTACACGTGCTAATTAAAATTTATTAATTAAAAAGAAAAAGGGGAAAAAGACAATTTTCTACACTTACTAATTTGAGTTTAGATAAAAAGGGAAAGAGGCAAATTTAAAAGAATTAGGAAACTAAGAGAAAAAGTGGGACACATAAAGAAAAAGGGAAACATAAGGAAAAAGCAGAATGCGCAAGTTAGCAAGGAACCTTGCCTTTAAGAACTTTCTAAATTGAACTCAACTAGTAAATTAGTAAGTGGGAAAGTCATTAAATTGTGTAAGGGAATATGGGGACACCTATGAGCGATTCTAGGAATGATTTTAGATGGGTGAGGGAAATAGGAGTAATTAAATAATTAATGAAATTAATTTTTGGTGGAACGAATGGGATGGGTGACACATGTACAGGGATGATTTTTCTGAATTAAATTATTGAACAATAAATTAAATGGGAATTTGGTAAAGAAGTGACTTAGAAATTATATATAAAGGAGGGAGGAGGAGGAGGATGGATCTCCTCTATTATGCGTAACGTTACACTACATAATTTTAGACTTCACTGACTTAGCTTGTGGGAGTTGGGATACCCATCTCGATGAGGAGTAGTAGCTCGCCCTTGCGAGGTGAGATGGGGGCTAGATATTCTTTGGTTTAGTGTGCATGGCCCCTTTTCGTCTCAAGGGACTAAGGGGGAAGAAGAGTACTCGTAGCGTTGGTTGGGAGGTACCGGTGAATTCTCATCGGTCGAAAAGTGAGAGCTCCACGAAACGTGCGGGACAACGAATCAGAGCTGTCACCTTAGGCTATGGTACATTTGATTTTATTCTGCATGGTAGATTACTATTGACGTTACGCTTTCAGTTCTGTACTTTTAACTGTGTAAAGAAGGTGTATGACTTAGGATTTTAATTGAGAACTTAAATTTCCCATACTCTCAAGCTCGTTGATTGACTTGATTCCCTTGGCATTCAATCCATGAATGTTGTGACTATCCTGTTGGTGTTATTGATTTTTTGTGAAGATTTGGGCTTGTACTTCGTCCTCATCCCTAGTTCGTTAGTCCATGCCTGAGAAGTCGGCAAAGAGCCGAATCGACGGTCGTCACTTTGGTGCTTAGCGACCTATAGATTCTAATGCCCTACTTTTCTATGCGTGGATGATGAGCAAAGGATGTGTTGCCCAACTGTCTACCCCTGTTTTTTGTTATTGGATGATTGATGGTCATTGCGCCTTCTTGCAATTGAAACCTCTGTGTGTTTTTCATCGTCATTCTTTGCGATTTTAAGGAGCACATTTCTTTTACTTATGGACCTTGTTTTTCCATTTCCTTTTCAATGTTAGTATTTGATTCATATCCAGACTATGTTTTTAATGTGTGGTGAGTACTGGGTGATTTTATTGACTGTGTTTATATTATTTTTCCCTGCGTTTTACATTGAGTGTGTAGTTGCTGGCATTTTACCTTCAGACCTCACTTTAATTGATTGCGAAATCACCAATCGACTGAAATTTTTGTTTAGAAAATGGATTCTATTGTTTTTATTTGTGTGTTTTCCATGTCACCCCCTTCTTGTACCAGCGATCCCATTTTATTTTACTCAACGATTTATACTGAACTCAGTAGTATAATTTGTTAGAATTTTTATATACAATGATCTTGAATTGCAGTGGTCTTTATTGTGTGACTTCATTTAAACTTCATACAACGTTCTAATTACCTACTAGCGTCTGTGTTGAATCTTTAGACATCGTTTTTGTTTTCCTCTTTGAATGCTTGACACACCGATTCCAATAACCTGACTGCGATTTTCTTTTAGTGGGATGTCTGCATTTCTTGTTTAGGTATGAGATTGTATATTGGATGCATTTTGTATGCATGCATAGATGCTGCGATTTCAATACACTGAATGCTCTTTCTTTAAATTTTAATGACTTCATTTGACACATTGATAAATTGATAGATTGATAAATTGGTAATTGACACTTGGATAAAATGATAAATTGCTTTGATTTTATGTATGACAGCTAAATCACACTGTGGTTTTATGATGCACCGCCCATTTTTGATAAGTGATTTTTAAATGCGTGTGTTTCTTCTTTGATTGCACAACGATTTTATATTTATCATAGTACTTAGCCACTTAATTTATTTACCTTGCCTGTTATGACTATTGACAATGATTTACCAATTTTTAAGTCAATGATGTCTCTTCAAGCGATTTCCATAACTGATTATTGTTGATAGCAACTCTACTGACAATGAATTTTGATGTTTTGAGCAGCGATACCAGGCATTCAATAAATGCTAGCAATAATATTTATAATCGGTGAAATATTGATGAACAATGATATCTATACCCAAATGAATCTTATTGATATTTACTTATGTTCTTTACTACCAACATTCACATAATGTTTTTAATAATTAGACAACAACTTGTGTATTTTACACACTTTAATTTTTGAAACCGCATTATTATATTTCACACTTTTATATATTTTTACCCAGTTATTAACACAACAATGGGATGGCTGATAGCGACCCCCTTCGATACTATCACACATTTTAATAGAGCCCAGGCTAATAATTTTTAGAGAACGATTTTACTAAATAGAAAGCTTTGATACGTCGACGTTTTCTGATATGATTTTTTGAGAGCCTCATTGTTTTGATATATTGATTGGAAAACGATTATTGCTACATCCTTGTTAATCTCCTTATATTTTTGTTCCCTTTTGGACAACTATATCTTTAAGATAACAATTTATTATCACAAATCAAGGATGGCGTGGGTTATTCAAAATTTTTTGGCTATATAAACTGTAATGCTCAATAAATACTAATTCCTAGTATTTCGATCAGTTATAATGCCTGCCTTTTATATCAGTTAATAACACCGAATAATCTTGGGCTCCGGGGTTCATTCTGACATGAATTTGTCCCCTATTTACCAGGCCAAGAATTTACTTAGGTTATTGTGGTAATTTAACCTTGTTGCCTAACGTGTTCAATTGAGAAGAAGGGATTTCTAATAACAAGTGAAAATTAAATATTAATTATGGGGTTGTTTTGTAAGTAATTTAGGTTATGGAATTGATGTTTGGAGTTGATGTTTTTCTATTGTGGACATAATATATGCATGGTTGTGTGATGAAATCATCATCTTCGGGATCCTTTACAACAACCTCATATATATGCATATAAATATATATATAAATATATATATATAAATATATAT
>JASDQU010310086.1:28082-53115 GCA_032191745.1 Picea mariana | reverse complement strand
AAATTACATCTCTAAGAGCGAGGTCCATCACTTACCAAAAGGTGGAGGGTTGTCTTATTTGAGCTTGTGGATTATGAAAAGACAACTACTTACACAATTCTAGCTTAACATGAGTATTTAAGGCCACTTGTCAATGATGGTCAGCCAAACACATGGGTGCTTCTCATAAAAATACTTAGACACATCTCAACTAAGGAATTTTAATCATAGTTGATTGAGTAAATTCTTGATCGAATTATTTTTTGGCGTTTCATTTTTTTCTTTCTTTCACAAGCTTAATGGTCGAGGGATTAATACTTTTATCAGCTAAAACTATTGATAGCTATCAATTAAGTGGAGAATATGCACCTTGCACCTTATTTCGAGATGGAAGGGGTGGTTGGTCATAGTCGTTTCACCTGACCGGTTGCCTTGTAGGGAACAAGAGCCCTCCATTCATTCACGCAATTTAAATCAAGTGATATCATCTTGCATCTCGTCGACCCGTTGCTTGGGGACGTGGGTGTAGTCTTCTAGTCAGTTATTTCTTCTCCTAGTGCATTGGATTCTCCTCGAGTGCTTGGTATAGATAGGTTGAGTTGCATCTGGGTTAATGTTGCACCTATCACCTGGGGATGACATGATTCTTGATGAGGGGATCATGGCGTGCCCGACTGGATAGAGGCGAATGATAACTTGGCTGGAGTTTTTTCTTCTTGTGGTGGGTGTTATTGATGTTTTATTTGTTTTATGTTGCTTGATCCATGTGCGTGTGCTCGTCGTCAGGTTGTGTGGTTAACTATGTCCTCGTTTCCTTCCTCCCTAAAGAAAAAAATATATATGTTGTTGCAATTGTTTTGATTTTAGTCGTAACGTTTGGGGACATTGCATTGGGTAAGAATCCCTTATGGAATATTTTAATTCTATATAATTGAATTTGAGTGGTTGTTGGATGCCATTGATACCAAAGTAAAATATGATTCATGGAGGGAACCTGAAGGACAAAAAAAGGAAACAATGGAAGTCAAGGATGATTAGCATCCTTGCAAGACAAGTCATGAACAAAGTGTTGGAAAAAGAAGATCACAGAGAAATAAAATAAAACAAATGCGGAAATAAAACACAGAAGATACACAATAAAATAGAGACATAGATATACGTGGTTCACCCAGTGTGGGTTACGTCCACTAAAGAAATTTCCAGGTCCTTCATTTATTATTATCCAACAAGTAAAGGGATACAACCTAAATAAAACCCATTGTAACTTCCTCTTATTTCTCTCATAGTCTCCTCTCTTAGAATAGAATATTCACAATGATGCATAGCCACAATACATTTCCCTCATAAAATAAGGTTTCCTTATAGGGAAAAAAACTCTAACATAACTTCCACCATCATATCTGCGACCTTATAATGAATGGTCCAGATTTAAAATGAAATTACAATATACATTTATAAGGAAAATGTTCCTTTGGGGGCTTCACCCCCAGACCCCACAGAGGGGGTAACCTCCCTCTACACTCCCCCAGATGGAGAAGTGTACATTCTTCCATGGTGTAAAGTATTCATGGGGTATAAACATGGCTCAAATAAAAGGCCTATGAATCAAGAAGATAATCATGCTCCACAACCAACACAAAGTGTCATGAATATATTGACCTAGTTAGGAATCATTGTGAACAAAACTACTCTTAAGAAACACATTGATTGAATGCATTGAGAAATGCATGTTTGCATGAGAGGGAAGATAATGGTCTACCTAGTATGGAAGGAGGACCTTCCAATATTTTACAGAGTTAAAAAAGCTCTAGAAAAAGGAATTGGGAGGCCATGAATGTTGGAACCCTGGCTACTAGTGAAGAAAGAATGCTTGAATGCATATTTGAGGCAATGATCATTTAAAAATAGGAGGAACAACCCTATTGTAATAATGAATGTGGATATTTATTCCATGTGTTTATAGGTTTTATGACTTCCAACACACCATGGAAAGAGTGTCTAAATTGAAAAGTAACAATCTAAAATCAATGCAAGGTTGCAATGTGAGTGACTCTGACCATGAAACTTGGCACACTAGTTTTCTTCATCTGATGAAATGATTGTTGATAGAAGAAATTGGTATGATGAAATAATCCATGAGTAAAGAATAATAAATTGTTTTTGTTTCATATCATTGAATAGATGAATGTGATGTAGTTGTTAGACTGCAAAAATTAAGAATTCTTTGTGATTCCTTTGTAAATTTACAATGAGAATATGCATGAGAATCTAACAGTTTGTTTGGCTTTGTAAAAATTGAATTGCAGAAAGGAGGGTATTGAAAATGGAAATACTATAAGCCCATGAGGAATACCAATGTCTATTGGTCGTAAAGATCCAAACCGTTATGAGAATGAAATCTCATGCTTGTGAACTCTGGTTTCAATATGGAATAGGTTTGCAAATGAAAAGAAATTGTAAATTTGAAAATATGTGGGTAACATATTTGAAAAGATTTGTTATTGAAAATGGATGAAAATATCTCATGAATTTATATATGCATTTCAACACATATGAGATGAAAATATTTGTCCAGGGAGAATAGATGGTGGATACCAAATACGAAAACATGGAGGAGGGCCACTGTTGTGGCAAACGAACTCTGTGATAAGTCATGATCACCATAAAAATTTTGTGTTGTGGTAACATGGGCCGAAGAGATGCTTTTGATAGACCAATCTAGAGGGACTCCTCAGTACAAAAATTTTGGGGGACACTTCAGCTATAAGGCTCAACGAAGTCTCTAAAACTCTTCTTGTGCAAGAAATCATGAGCAACAAGATGGATTGCCCAAGGGATTGTATAATAAAGAAGGGGATGTCTGAGACTGAGCACAAAACAAGAGTGACCCCAAGGAAGGGGGGACTTCAATAGCTCATGTGAAATACTTGATGGAGCCTTTAAAATTTTATCATGTATTGATTGGGATCATGCACACAATGGGTATGACAAGGAATGACCATGATCCGAGTAAACATGACAACCATGTAGATTCAGATCCATGAACTATATAGATAAGTACTGTGTTGATATGTGAAATTTTCCCCTTGATTTATGGACAACAATAAAATGTTTTTTCATGAAATTGGACCTAATATGCTTGTTGTTTGAAATTATTATAGTAATATGTTAAATTCAAAGAGTCTAGGAAAGAATCGGATCAACAAGAATAAAGCAATGCTAAAGTAGCTGAAATTTAATGGAATGGAAAGTGTTGCTAAAAAAATCACCGAGGATGGTGTACCTTTTAAGGGGGAGGGGGAGGGGATTGTAGACCCATTTCCCCCTAGCTTGTAATTATTCATGATTAATAATTTCCATGCCATGGAATGCAAATAATGTAAATGTATTATTGTTTAATTATAACTACCAACAAATCACTATGTGGGTGATTCCTTGAGCATCTCCCATGATACCACAAGAGTGATTAGTGAGGGGGGGGGAAGGGGGTTTCTATGTAAAGAACCCAAGCCACCTTGGTAAAGAATGTGAAGGAAATGATCATATTTCCTCTCACTTGTAGTTGAAGCCAAATAGTAATGGGAAGGGGTTGGTAGTTGAACAACCAACCACCCTCAATGAATGCAAATATGAAAAATATGTCTAGGACAATAGAGGCTTCCAACCAAAGGTACAACAAAGTACCAATTCTACAGTGCAGGATTGACCCATGAAGTTCCTTCTAAAAGAATAAAAGAACTGACAGGACAAGAACCTTTCTAAGGGGATCACGTGCAGGGGAAGCATAAGGAAGGAAAATGGAATAAGACCCATAAAAGAGAGAGATACAACCTACAGAGATGGGAGGAAAATAAAGGATACAAGTGAACACACGAGGGAGCACAAAAAATACCCTAGTGGTACAATGTCTTGGAATGAGGGTGGCGTACAAACAAAGTTATCGAGCATGAAGATCCTATGGTTGGGTGGAAAGGAGAACACCCAAAGTCAATTTGATGGCCATCAATCATAATAGATACATTTTTTCATACCCTTTGTAATTAAACTATAACTCATGACTAAATGTCTGTAATTGTCTCAAGGATGTGCATTCTTATTTAATGATTAGACCAGTTGTCCTCTTGCATGTTTGCGTATTTAATAAATTAGGGAATTGTATGGGTAGGGAAATTTTTTGTAAATGTGAATTCTTGAGCCCCGTGTATTGACTCGAGTTAAAGGAATGAAACTACAAATTTGTTGACCGTATGCACCATTACCTTTATACATATGTATAATTTTGTTTATATTATATTTCCTAGAAGAAGGGAGACAAAGTCATTTGAAATAAATTACGCCCTCTGAGTGGAAAATATAGGAAGGAGGAGACCAAGAAGGCTTGATAAACCATTAATAAGGGACTTGGAAGGTTCCCTCAATAATAAATCCAAAATAATCTATTAGTCAAGGAAACTCCTTGAAGAAACCCTCCAAAAATGTCTAACTCCAAATTCAGACTATTACACATGAAGGAACCGCCTTGTTTAGGATTAAAAGAATAACAGTCGTAGACTTGGCTTAACAATAAGATTTGAACTGTAGATTGGGATACATCTCTACCATTAATTGTTAAGTGGCGAGAATAAATCTTATTCATAAATTTGGTGTAATAAAATATCCTATCCATTCATTAGAGTATCTTATAACATATGTAGAAGATGAACTCTAAATCAACAAGGACCATTTATCTCTATAGAAGGGTTGAGGGATGAACCTCGATCATTGATGTTTAGTGAGAGTAAAATGGTTCCATCGTCGAGTTCCATGCCTTACCCTATAAGAGTGAAGAGAGAGAAGGTGACATCGGTGTGATTAGCCATGCCTATGTGGAAGCAAGCATGTCTGGAGGAAGACATGCGTTGGCACTTGGTTCGACAAGAGAACGAACATGGGACCTGTTGTGCTCATTCCTTTATAAGGTCTCCTTAATCGTCGACCATTAGTTTTTCAGATTGATATATCTAAACCATTCATCAGAGAGGGTTGGTCAGAGTGAGTGGAAGTCTTGTTGGGGAAGGAACTTTGATGAAGAGAATCTGAGATTTAATGAGAATCATTGATCGGAATATGGGTGAGGTCAAAACTCAGTCGTAGAAAAAAAAGGTTCCTACTCAAGGGAGGAAAAAAGAGGAAATGATATCAATGTAGCATGTTTTTCTAGTGTTGTAGTCAGCATGTCCTAAGAGATGACATGTGTCAACCTAAAATTCGTAGGAAGGGTCAAGTGGGGGTCACTATCAGTATTAAAATCTAGAATAAGTCTCTTAATCCTAGCCTTCTGATCTATAGATCGAATGATCTGAACTGTTAGATATGAAGAAGGGAATTCCTTCAGAGTAGACATTTCAGAGTCATTGATATGGGTGAACTTCAAAGGAGGCACTCCAAGGATGAATGAGGATTGTCAGATTTAGGATGGACAACTCTCCATCGTCGATTCAATTTTTTTTGTCGAATTATTTCTATGTGGGGGTACTAGAGGAGTTTGTCGGAGGAACTTCGAGAGAATATATAGGTCGTTGACATATGACATGATCGAAGGAACTCCGAGAGGAGATATGGACCATTGATTTGTTGTGATCGAAAGAACTCTAAGAGGAGATATATTTTTTTTATCCCCTACAAAAAGGATTAAGAGAGCAACATGGATGGTGCCATGTGTTAAGCAATGGTGGTCCCATGTGTCATGATGACTTAAAACCTATAGGTGAGAATTCGTGGCAAGAAAAATGGAATTTGTTAGGTGGTAAGGGTACTACATGTCCAACAGATGTTGTGCCACATTTTAAGGTGACTCAGAGTCGTTGAAATAGAATCCCATGTTGATTTATATATGCCACATGTCACAGCAGGTGGTAGGGAGTGGCAAGGCCACGTATCAGGATAGGTGGTAATTATCATGTCCTTGGGGTTGACGTATGTCCTAATTGGATTGGTTGATGAGGCTAGGTGGGTACCAATAGATGAAAAGTCCTCCAAGCCTTTGTTTTATTTCAGGTCGTTGGATTTGCAGGTTTGCGAATCTGGGTCGTTGATCCAGGCATAATGTTGTCGGGGTTCAACAATAGACTTGTTAGGCATTGTAAAGAAACATTGATGATGACGATGTAAAGAGGAGTGATCTAGATCATCGTTCGAGGTGGGATGAAGACACAGTCTGAAATGTTGATATTCCATGGGCCCCATCCTCATCTTTAGAAGTGAGAAAGGGATGAGAAATTAACCATCGCATGAGTTGTTGTCGTAGAATTACTTAGAGTCGTTAGATGAGCAGCTTGAGCTCTGTTAGATCAAGAACGTTAGATTGTAGGGGTGTTAAACCCCATGAAATTTGGGATCACAGAGATGATTAGATACATAGGATGCTCGACCCAAAGATGAATGGATCTGGCGTAGCACCGAAATGGGATCATCATTGGGAATTTTAGTGTTCGAGTGTCGAGACTCCATAGGATTAAAACTTCAATGATGACGAAGAGAATTAAAAAGGATTGGATGCATGGTGGAAGATACCACTTTGGAAAGAATGAGTATTAAGAGGCCACGTGGATGTTATGTGGCCCTAAGGTGGTCTTGAGCCAATGGAGACCCGAGAACTTTGTGAGGCCATAAATTTTAATTCGAAGCTCGGTTTGGAGCATGGTGACAGTTGTTGGAAAGATCTTGATGGGTGGGAGGTAATGGTGCCTCAAGAATGGGTATTGAGATGATTGAGAAACAAAGAAATTTTACTACCTCATCCCTTAAAATTGTAATATCCCTAAGGCTGAACCCAAATGTAATGTAAATGAAAATGTACTTTGTTTGATATCATTTTTGTATGCACATTTCATGGAATAGTGCGCATATGTACTGCGCAATGAAATGATGAAGTGTGCACATTCCATGATACTGCGCGCAACATCTTAAGTGCGCTCGATTGTGAGGCCAGCAAGCCTTTGTGTATATGCTATGTTTTATAGGCTGGTGAGCCAGTTATTATAAGCTAGGATGCTCATGTTTGGATTAGGCCAGAGAGCCTAGATGTTAAAGGTCAGTGTGCCTATTTTTGTATATGTCTCATAATTAATATAAAATACATAGTTGCACACAGACCGACCATGATAAAAGAGACAGGGGACTAAAATCCACTGATTAGGGAAAGGGAGGGCCTAAGTTAGGGAGCTTAAGCCAAAAAGGAATAATATATTAATATTTTTTAAATACAAAGTATGGATAATTATTTTATCCTAAATTCTAAAGTTGGGGACAAGTGGGCCAAAGTAGCTCTGAACATGACAAGTTTCAAGTTGGGGACATGCATACATATTGTTGGGACTTAGTTCATTTCCTATCATCTTTTCCATCATTCTTCCATCATCCAATCAATCAGCCATGAGAATGCATACAACCATTGAGCTATCTTTCGTACCTTCATGACTGTACCTGAACATGTATCCATGGCCATTTTGGGAGGGTGTAGATGGTTAGCTTGGGAGCTATATTGAAGAGGCGGGTTGTCAGGCCCATGGGATATTGAAGAGGTCGGTTTTTAGGCCCGTGAGAAATTCTTTGATTGAGAGAATTGTTGGGAATTGATTTCGTAAAGGCGCTAAACTGCAGCTACAATGCTCTAAGACTTCCTGTTCGACCTAATGTTGAAGCCCGGAAAGGAAGTGGGGCAATCGAAGGACTGTTGAGAAGAGAAGGGGCACACTTCTTGGGTGGGATAGGCATGTGGTGAATGAGGGACTGTAGGCTATTAGTTTGAGTTGGCACCTGTGACAGAGTCTTTCCTGTTGTCTATGAGCCTTTAGCCTGGTTAGGAATCCCTTTACCCGAGTGGAGTTTAGTCCTAGCTCAGGGGTGACTCACTGTTGAGAGTGATGAACAATGTGGTCTAAGTCTAGGAGGTTTGTGGAAGGTTTTCACGCAGTTGGTGACATTATTACCAAGATAAGTGTCAATTGTGTGATAAATTTACATGATGCATTGTTATTTACATGCTTATTTTTATGGGTTGTCATATGTGTGGTTATAACTGTGTTTATTTTTATGGGTATTTCCTATATATGTTGCATGTATATGATTATTGTTATTTCAGTGTGAATTCGTGTATTTACAAATGTATTTGTATGTTCACGTTTTATATATAATTCTTCCACAAGAGTTTTGTGTGTATGTATCTTAATTGCATGCAGTTTGAAAAATTTATGTGGCATAGCTCAGTTGGATACTGGGTATGTTACAGTATGTTCTGTAGAGAGAACAATAAGAGTTTTGTGGCGCAGCATGGCCCGACATGGATGGTCGGGGATGTTACAACTTGGTATCAAAGATTTAGTTTTCAACGCTGAGCCTAGATGGGTTGAACAAGTTGAGTTGAATCAAAATTTCACAAAGGATTTATTTTGAGGTGGCCACATTTCAGTTTGTAGATTGTCCATGGTAAAAAAGTAACAACAATTGGGCGGAATTGGGGAAAAGCCCCAATTTCTATTTTTAAATTCATGAGAAAATGGGGAAATTCGGCCAAGTGGTGAGATACTATTTTTTTAATATTTGTTCTAACAAATTCAGACTTGGAATTGGTCGAATTTAAAGTTACAAAGAAGCCATAACAGTTGGAACGAGTTTTATAATTAAAATTTTCAATTCGCGAATTGATTTTTTAATAAATTTGTTCCAAAAATGTCAACCCACAACGATTTGTTGTTACAGAGCTTGAATTGGTGTTATTGGGTGAAATTGAATGAATTTCATAGTTGCAGAATGTCTATGGTAAATTGGGGAAAAGGTTAAGAAAAAGCCCCAATTCTGCAACATAATTCACGAGGAATTGTTGCACATACAAATGAGTGTACGCATGAGGGCGCACTAAAAATACATGATGTGCAGTGAAAAGCTTGTGATAGGTAGAATTCCTCACTATGTGGCAAGATATTGGTGTGTTGGCGCACATGCTAAATTTTGGTGCCGCGTGGAAAAATGTTAGTGTGCAGGTGTGCGTGGTAAATTTTGGTGTCGCATGGAAAAATGTTAGTGTGTGAGTGTGCGCACTAAATTTCAACACCGCGCGGAAAAAATGTTGGTGTACAGGATCGCAAAATAAATTTATCATTGCACGATGTGCACACACAAAATAGTGACGTGCGTGGTGTACGTAGTGTTGGAACAACATAGTGGAGTATGGTAGTTGCACATGCAATATGGGTAAATGTGGTCGCACAGCAATTTAGTGAATGGTGCGTGAAAAATATTGGTGCACGGTGGGGCGTACTAAACTTTGGCAAGGTGCAGCGCGTCGAGTGAAATGCGAATGGAAAATCAACGCGCGGTACAAAAAATGTGCCTAGTGGATATTGGCGCATGGTACAAAAAATGCACGTGGGGAATATCAGCATGCAGTCCCAAAACTGTGCATGGTGGGTATTGAGGCACGACATAAAAGTAGTGTGCGCAAGTTATTGGCATGACAGAGAAGTGATACACAGTGGTTTTAAAGTGCACGAAGCACGATTTACCTTGTGTTGTTACTGCACATGGTAAATATGGGTGTACAAGTTGAAATTTGTGTGTGTGAAGTCGTTTGGAGGGTGAACAATATAAAAAAATCAATGATTTTCTATGAAGTTTTATATCATTTGAATGTCATCTTTTTGCAGTGCATTTTTTAGGGCCTTAAGAGTGTTTTTAGCAAGTCAAAAACCACAAGACAAAGGTGTACTGAAGGTACACTATGTCTCTGCAGCTCAAATACAAGAGCTTGGAGAGAGATTTCTAATGGTATAAATTGTTCATCAAATGGACATTTTATGAGAAAGTTACAGCACAAACAATGAAGGGTAAATTTCAAGACCCCACTAACTTCAAAGAGCTACAAATTTCTACTCCAGAATCAGATTGAGGCATAGGAGCAGTCAATGAAAATATATTAAGACATAGAAGACAATACCATAGTTCAATTAAATTTATGGGCAAGCTAAAAGTGTTTAATATGGAAAATAAGGAACCGATAGCATATCAGTTACAATATGGTATATTGGCCTAGAACTTCAACAGGCTATAACTATCCGCCAAGAATCTAGAAAGAGCTGAAACTTGGACAGAGTGTCCATAATATGTATATGAGGAAACCCAATTGAGATCCTATGAAAATTCCAAAGGAGTAGGTGCAAAAATGCATAATTACAGTGCAAAGTTATGCTAAGTTGAAAAAAATGAACAAAAAAGTTAATGGGCAATTTTGAAATAACCATAAATTTATGCTCAAGACTCGGAATTGAGCATGGGAGAAGGTGTTGGAAAGGTCTCTAAAATTGGAATCTAAATATCCACCCAAAAAATTGATCTGGGCATTCAATTTTACAAGAAATCAGAAGAAAGAGTGTTGATATATTGTTGAACCAAAATGGTTCATATTTTTCATGAAATTGTTGAAACAGTTAGCCTAACAAATTTTTGTTGGCTGCACATTTTCCAGAGTTAAAAACAACTAGATCAGATCAAGATCAACATCGACTCCATAGTAGTGGAAGAGACACAAGGGACTTACAACCAAGAAGATGAAATCAGGGGGATGGATGTCCATTTGGGCATGGAAGGAACAAACTCCAATGAACATGGAGATGAAAGAAATGAAAACATGAATATGGAAGAGACCATTAAAAATTTGCAGAAGGATGTCCAAAGCCATAAAGCTGATAATGAAAAGATTATGAGAGCCAGGGAGAAGCAGGATGAATTCAACATGAAGTTACTGCAGAGAATGAACATAATATAAAAGAAATTGGACAAGGGGAGTGGCTCAAGCAAATTAGGAAGTCACGGGCCTTCTGATGAGAAAATAAAATCCATAAGTTTTAGCAGACATCACCACCACTCCCCGAGGAATTCCAATAAAAGAGCACATAGCAGCTCAAGTCCATCCCCTGTCAGAAAGCATAAGAGGTCTAGGGTGGATGAGCTATGAGGAGAAATGAACAAAATAAAACCTCCTACATTTGATGGTGAGCACAAGAAGGATGAATATGAAAAGACATGGTTGTTGGGCATGAGAAAGTATTTTCAATTGCATAACTATTCTTCTCATGTGGAAGGTATAATTTCCATCTACGAACTCAAGGGGAAGGCATCCATGTGGTGGGATCAACTGGTGCTGGTGTAACACATTAAAGAGAAAAATGTTACTTGGAGGGAATTCAAGAAGTATTTTGAGAAGAAATACTTGACTAAGAGATACTATGACAAGAAAATGAAAGAATTATTTGAACTCAAGCTTGGGAGTATGACCATATATGAATATGAGAGAAGGTTTTTAGAACTGATGAAGTATGTCTCTTTCATCAAGGATGAGACAGTTAAGATTCAAAGGTATTTGAGTGGTTTTCCATCCTTCATCAGTGAAAAAATACAATATGATGATCCCAAGACATTGGAGGAAACCATAAGACGAGCTAAATGCGTTTATGTCCAGCAAAACAATCAAGGCCAACTTTCCAAAAATCTTGGGAAGACAAAAAGAAATTCAAGGTGGATTAGAGGAAGAAGGGAGTTAAGCCACCATTCTTCAGAAATAATCCACAGGGACAAAAAACTCCTAGAGAGCCCAGAACAATTGAAACAGTGGGTCAAAGGCCAAGGAAACCACCTATTCAATGTTGGGGTTGTAAAGGAGATCACATGTTCAAAGATTGTCCTCACAGGGGTGAAAAAGTGATAATTGTTCACAATGTACAACAACCTTAAATAATGGAGGACATGGGTAGAAATGTGCCAAGGATATATGAAGCCCTCGAAAATAAGCAAGAAAAGTATCAGTCACATATGATTGAAGTGGAAGGTATGATCAACAACCAAACCATTTCTATTTTAATTGATTCAGGAGCTAGTCATAGTTATATAGATCCTAAGATGGTAGAAATTTTGCATTTGCCAAGAAGAAAGCATGTGAAATCTTGGTTGGTGCAGCCAGCTACAAGAGACAAAAGACAATTTAATGATATGGTTAAGTCATGTCTTATGGAAATGAATGGAATGAACACCAGGGCATATTTGAACATCTTTCCTTTAGGTTCCTATGACTATCTAATTGTGATGGATCAGTTGGACCAACATCATGCTATGATGGACTGTCATAACAAGGCATTTAATTACTGGGATGAGGAAGGGAGCCTAAGAAAAGTGCAGGGAATTCCCAGGGCAGTAACCATGAGAGATATTTCAGCATTATAGCTGAAGAAATGTTATAGGAAAGGGTGTCAAATATTTGCAGCTCATATGGAGGAGACATGTGAAGATAAGGTGCCAAATTTGGAAGATTATGCAATCCTAGAAGATTTTGAGGATGTGTTCAAGGAGGTACCAAGACTACCTCCAAAGATAGACATTGATTTCTCTATAAATTTAATGCTTGGAGCAGCTCCAGTGTCAAAGACTCCTTACAGAATGAGTACACCAGAGTTGAAGGAGTTGCAAATGCAACTTGAAGAGTTTCTGAAGAAAGGGTATATACGGCCAAGTGTGTCACCTTAGGGTGCCCCAGTCTTGTTTGTGAAGAAGAAATATGGAACATTAATATTGTGCATTGATTTCAAACAGTTGAATAAAGTGACTGAAGAATAAATATCCGCTGCCAAGGATTGATGATCTTTTTTATCAATTGAAGGATGCAAAGATATTTTCAAAGATAGATCTCAGGTCAGGATACCATCATGTAAGGATTAAAGAGGAATATATCAATAAGACCGCCTTCAGGACAAGGTATGGTCATTATGAGTTCACATTGGTGCCATTTGGGTTGTCGAATGCACCAATTGTTTTCATGTGCTTAGTGAATGGTGTTTTTCGAGATTATTTAGACAAGTTTGTCATTGTCTTTTTGGACGAGATTCTTATATATTATAATTCAGAGGAAGAGAATGATCATCATTTGAGGATGGTGTTGCAAGTATTGAGGGAGCAACAATTGTATGCCAAGTTGAGAAAGTGCTCATTTTATCAGAAGAAAATTCATTATTTGGGGCATATAATTTCAAAGGATTGGATAGCATTGAATCCTAAGAAGATAGATGCCATTAGAGAATGGCCAGCGCCAAAGAATGTGACATAGGTGAGATCATTCACGGGTCTTGTGGGATACTATAAGAGATTTATTGAAGGATTTTCAAAGATTCAACACCCAATCACTTCCTTGCAAAGAAAGGGTGTGAAGTTTCAGTGGACATTGGATTGTGAAAAGAGTTTCCAACACTTGAAACAGTTATTAACAAGTGCTCCAATACTAAGGATTGCAGACTCAAATGAAGACTTCATTGTATGCACAAATGCATGTAAAGAGTGACTTGGTGGAGTCCTCAGTCAAAATGGGTTTGTTATATGTTATGAATCAAGGAAGTTGAAGGAGCATGAAAGACAATATACCACTCATGATTTGGAGTTGGCGGCCATAGTGCATGCCTTGAGGAAATGTATACACTACCTCATGGGGAAAATGATTGAGCTAAGAATAGACCATAACGGTCTGAAATATTTATTTGATCAACCAACTCTAAATGCTAAGCAAAGCAGATGGTTAGAATTTCTAAGCGAATATGAATTTGATATAAATCATATCAAGGGGAAATAGAACAAAGTGGTTGATGCACTCAGCAGAAGAGTGCATGAAATTCATGCTACAACCATTATCATGTACCAATCAGATTTAAAACCCAGAATTATAGAGGCAGCCAAATCAGATTTGCAATACAAGGAATTAGTGGAAAAATTACAGCAAGGTATTTTGTGACACGAAATTGAGGAATACAAGCTAGATAATGATGAAATTCTCATATACAGGGGAAGAATTTATGTACCAAATTCTAATGAATTGAAAATTCTGATATTGAGAGAAATGCATAATGTACCTTATCTTGGGCACCTAGGATATCAAAAAACTATTGTAGCTGTCAAGAGCCAATATTATTGGCCAGGCATGAAGAAAGAGGTTGTTGATTTTATTGCTAGATGTTTGGAATGTCAAAAACTAAAGGCTGAGCATAGACACCCAGCTAGTTTGCTACAACCATTACCCATTCTTGAGTGGAAATGGGAAGTTGTAACAATGGATTTCATCACTAAACTACCCAAAACAAACAAACAACATAATTATATCATGGTAGTGGTGGATAAGCTTACTAAAGTTGCCCATTTTATTCCAGTTAAGCTCACTCACAAGGAAGGGAACATTGCTGATGTTTATATGAAGGAAATTGATAGATTACATGGTATACCCAAGACAATTGTGTCTGAAAAAGATCCAAAATTTACCCCATAATTTTGGAAGGGATTATTTCATGGATTTGGAACAAATTTGAATTTTAGTACAACTTATCGTTCAAAATTAGATGGCCAAACTGAGAGGGTGAATAAAGTGATTGAAGATATGTTAAGGATGCATGTGATAGATAAACCATCAAAATGGGAAGACTACCTACATTTGGTACAATCTGCTTATAACAATGGGTACCAAGCATCTCTAAAGATGAGCCCATTGAGGCAATTTATAGCAGAAAGTGCAACACACCAATAAGCATGGATAACCCAATAGACAGAGCAGTGGCTGGGCTAGATTTGTGTATATGTTATGTTTTATAGTCTGGTGAGCCTTTGTGTATATGTTATATTTTGTAGGCTGGTGAGCCATTTATTATAATCTAGGATGCTTATGTTTGGATTAGGCTGGAGAGCCTAGATGTTAATTGCTAGTGCCCCTATTTTTGTATATGTCTCATAATTAATATAAAATACATCGTTGCCCGCAGACAGACCACGATAAAAGAGATGGGGGACTAAACTCCATTGGTTAGGGAAAGGGAGGGGATAAGATAAGGAAAGGGGCTAAGCTAGGGAGGTTACACCAAAAAGGAATATTATATTAATATTTATTAAAGATAAAGTATGGATAATTATTTTATCCTAAGTTCTAAAGTTAGGGACAAGTGGACCAAAGTAGCTCCCAACATGACAAGTGTCAATTTGGGGACATGCATACATATTGTTGAGACTTAGTTCATTTCCTATCATCTTTTCCATCATTCTTCCATAATCTAGTCAATCATCCATAAGCATGCATAAAACCATTGAGCTATCTTCTGTACCTTCGTGACTGTACCTAAACCTGTATCCATGGCCATTTTGGGAGGGTGTAGCTGGTTAGCTTGGGAGATGGATTGAAGAAGCGGGTTGTCAGGCTTGTGGGATATTGAAGAGGCGAGTTGTCAGGCCCGTGATCAATTCTCTGAGTGAGAGAATTGTTTGGAATTGATTTCTTGAAGGTGATAAACTACAACTACAGTGCTCTGAGACTTTCTGTATGGCCTATTGCTGAAGCCTGGAAAGGAAGTGGGGCAGTCGAACGACTGTTGAGCAGAGAAGGGGCACACTTCGTGGGTGGGACAGGCATGTTGGGAGTGAGGGACTATAGGCTATCAGTTTGATTTGGCACCTGTGATAGAGTCTTTCCTGTTGTCTATGAGCCTTTAGCCTGGTTAGGGATCCCTTTACCTAGGTGGAGTTTAGTCCCAGCTCGGGGGTGACTCACTGTTGAGAGTGACGAACAGTGTGGTATAAGGCTAGGAGGTTCATGGAAGGTCTGCACGTAGTTGGTGACATTATTACCAAGATTAAGTGTCAATTGTGTGATAAATTTACATGTTGCATTGTTATTTACATGCTTATTTTTATGGGTTGTCATATGTGTGGTTATAACTGTGTTTATTTTTATGGGTATTTCATGTATATGTTGCATGTATATGTTTATTGTTATTTCAGTGTGAATCTGTGTATTTACAGATGTATTTGTATGTTCACATTTTATATATAATGCTTCCGCAAGATTTTTGTCGGTATGTATCTTAATTTCACACAGTTCGGAAAATTTATGTGACATAGCTCAATTGGATATTGGGTATGTTATAGTATGTTCCACAGAGAGAACAGTAAGAATTCTCTGGCGTAGCATGGCCCGACATGGATGGTCGGGGACGTTATAAAAATGGTACTTAGTGGGTTGGGTGTGTTACAAATATGGCTTCCATTATGAGGTTTCACACACGATAGATACATATTAATACCTTAACCATGGTCATTGAATGAAAGAAAAGGACTTAGGCCCTATATGAAACATTATGGGCTCAAGCACTATGGATGACTTGACAAACAAACACATCAGACCTCTATACAATATATTTATCATTTTTGTAATAATATGAGCACCATTGGTAGGTTTTTCACACTAGGAATCAATTTAGAAGCCTTTACAAGGTCAAGGGAGGGAAACAAGGGACTTGGGTCATAAAAAATGATTCTTAGGCTTAATCTCTATAAATGAGGCCTCAAATAATTACACAGATATTGTTCATGGAATATTTCACCTCTAGGTAGGATAGGGTCACCAGAAGAAGGTTTTGCACACCATAAGTGGGTATTGATGCCTTGACCACAACTAGTGAAGGAAAAGACGTTCCTTAAGACTTGTGTGAATATTATTTGTCTTAAGGACCATGGAAAATGCCTCCAATCATTAGACATGCATAAATATGGGGATGTTTTTCCTTTGAGTGAATTATGGGTTCCTTAGAAGGGTTTTCAAAAGTAGGATGGGTTTTGTGTTCTTGATCATGCGGGTGGAAACTTGATACTTCGGTCTTAGAAAAATATTCTAGCATTGAATATGATATTTTGCAACAAGATGAGGGGCATTCCAATTATATTTTTTTAAATGATGCAAGGTTTCTTTGTTGTAAAATGAATGCATGTGCATTCTAGAACACATGTGTCTTACTTGAATTTAGATTTACTAGTAGTATTGATATTTCACACCTACATGTTCATTGCTTTTCTTTCCTTACATTTAGTTTCAACATGACAATCCTCATGGTTTGTGTTGCATAAATTAAAAAAAAAATAAAAAAAATTCATAATCCTCACCAATATCTCTATTTTACATTATTTTAAAATATGCTACACAAATTCATCATTGTTTTATTTATTTATTTAATATCTTGACATATAATATATTAAACCCTACAATAATCAAGGCACAAGGCTCATCAACAATAAGGTTCGAAGCCATTACAATAATATACTCGTTAAGATATCAACATGTCACTTGCAAGAATTGAATTAGGGTGAGGAGGATAACAATCATTCCTAGTAATCACCGTGAGATAAACATAATTCAAAACATATATAAGAATTATAAGTACACATGTCTTCCATTTCTACTATAGCTTTATAAAATGTGAAAAACTTTAGGCTAGTTATATGCCAACAAGTGAATGGTTCCATCCCCTTGAGTTAGGTGCACTAGTTTATGTCAACCTATTTATGAGATGCCATCCACAAATTTGGGAATGCATACCTTGGGTTTTCCTTGGAAAACAAAATAATGTGTTAATGGCATTAAGATCCTTACCCTTATTTGGAAATCAAGGATAAAAATAAATATTATTGACAAACAATAATGCAAAAGCATCTAACAATTTCAGATCTTGATAACTTTATTGATGAATAAGAATAAGATAAAAGAGATTTTATGAACAAACAAAAATATGTTAAAGTGAGTTAAAATAGATTTTATTAATCCAATAACCTCATTTTACAATTGTGTGAGTGATATATGTAATCTCCACACAAAAAACTATATGACTTTTAAAAAAAAATGTTAATAACAAATAAATATTTTAATATCCACTTTAAATTATATATATATATATATATATATATATATATATATAACAATGAAAAATACTTTATATGGACAAAGAAGAATACTTTATACTAGAGTGTCATATCCATTTACCTATATAGTTTGATTTCAAATTATTTGTAATATATTTATTCTAAAATCATGAAAACCATTAAAATATTTTAAGAATGTCACTCTCCCATTTTCGGAGAAAAAAGAATAAAACAAATTAATCAATTTTTTATTAATTTTCTTATAGTTTTTAAAACCAAAGATGACCTTTACTGTTCATGATAATCATCATCATTAGTCCCCTAAGTGTGTGTTGTTTAAGCAAGCTATAATGCCTAGCCTTAAAAATCCAATCATGTTAAGGAATGTTAAGCTTTAGTGTAAAAAAGTATAATCTCTATATGTAAAGCTAATAACATATTTACCATTAATTACCCAATATAATATTTTAAAAAAATAATAACAAAACTAAATCATACAAATACCATTTGTTACTCAATATAATATTTAAAAATAAAATAATTCCAAAACTAAATCATGCAAACATCAATAAATTTAAACTTGCATTTGAATATTTCTTTCCATTTGTGATATTTAAAACTGGATAAACACCCATAAATTTGCATTTGAATGTTTTTTTCCACTTGTGATATTTAAAACTGGATAATGTCAATAACCTGGTTAACCTCTACAAATTAAAAATATTATTAATTTTATTAACTAAATAACCTGGTTAACCTTTATAAATTAAAAATAATTATTAATTTTATCACCAAAAAAAATATATATATATTATAAATATTCAAAATCTACGACTAATTCTTATTCACTGTATATGTTTATATATATATATATATTCACTTTGTATATAAATATAGTCCTCATATGAGTAGTACCTATTCAATGTGTATGTATCTGTATTAATTAATTATATATGTACGTTTGGTATAATATGAACAACTCAAGATATAAGTCGTCCTTCAGAGATCCATTTCACTGGATGAAAAAGATGCAATCCTGTCTTTGGTGTTATGTGGACTCGTCGCTTTCTTTTGGCATATAACATAATAAAACTTTATGGACATCGTCCAGGGTCCGTATGACATCTCCAGCACAAAAGTGAAAACAAACATATACATTTCAAACCTATATGCAAAGAAATATGCTCCTTAAGCTACTGCTGCTCTGCATATATGACCATAATCGGTTACAGTGAGATCTGGCTGTCAGAATATTCATAAAAGCATTCTTCAATTTCGTAGCTCATTGCCCTTATTGGCATTGCTCCTCATATGACACAATACTAAAAGCTTCTGAACATCGTCCAGGATTCGTATGATATCTATGGGGCAAAAGCTAAAACAAACATATATACGGATCGTAAGCTACATACGGTCCTCAAGCTATTGCTGCTTTGAATATATGATCATTACTGAGTGTAATCAGATGTAGCTGCCAGAATATTCATCAACTATCCCTTTATACTGCAATTTACAAAATTCAAGACTTAAATCAACTACATAACACACCTCTAAGCAAGACCTCTGCCTGAAAGAAAGCTGGAGCTGACCCAGAACACCTTGGCCTGCACTAATCATAAGTATAGAATTTAGCCAATTCCTCCAAGCTCGAATCGCTCCGAATGACCTCTGGATCGGCGTCCTCCAACATCCACACCAAATGCTCGAACAGCACCACCTCGCAGGCAACTGTTAAGCCATCCCTGAATCTCTCAACGATCAGAGCCCTTAACAACGGATGGTTAAGGTACTCACCACTTATGAAATATCGTCTCCTACACTTACCAACATATACCGTCTTACATCCCTCAGGCGCTTCGTCTAGTTTGTGATTATCTGCATGGACGAGACTCGAAGGCCTCTTTTCTGAAAATTCCGGTGGAATAACTTCGTCCCAGTCATTACAATGATCACGGAATGGATCACGATTGGAACTGAGATTACTGTACGAACGTCCCACCCTAGCAAAGCTTTGCCATCTCCTCAAAATGTTCTTGATCTTGCTCATCTTGCTTGGCTGCACCATCCTCAAAGGGAAGAAGTTTCCTGGACTGAAGCTTGAATGCCTCTGTCAGTGCAGGAAAAATGCCAAAATGAAATCTGTAACTCAATGGACAGTCTTTAGAGACAACCCTAAATGAGAACCCTAAATATAAAGAGATTGTAGGTTCGTTCACCCCGTAGAACAAATTTGTAACTGTGACGATGTTGATGGACCACGCCAGTTAAGCCTGTCTGCTATCGACCAAATTTCCTAAAGAAACTCGGCAATGTTTACTAAGATCATTTCGTGTCCACTGAAAGAAGCCTATTGAGGATGAGTATAAGCTTCAGGAAGCTTGTTGAAGGAAGCCAATACATCCATGCTAGCTAAGTGCTAGTTCGGATCTGAGCCTCAATTAACTATCGCCATAATCTCTCTCTACAAGAGAGATGGCTTATTATTGAGATCAAGAGATAGTCTCTAAAAATTCCACATATGGTCAATGGTGCAAAAAGCTGGGTTGGGTTGAAGGCAATTATTCACTGCTACAGTTTATGAACCAACGGTTTCTCATCACACTATAATATATAAAATACTTTTATTCAAATGTTTATAAAAAATTATTAAATGTTATTGGTTCTTACAAAAACCTAACCATCACCTATCTAAATATGTAACATATTCAATTCAACAATAAAAATATAACGAAAAATAGATCTTTTAAGAATGTTTGGTTTTTATTATATTATTTATTAAAATAAAAATATATATTTATACCAAAATGGAATAACAAAATAAATTAGTATATGTTATATATTATACTTTAATGAAAATAAAAAAATTATAACTAAAAATATCTTTAGAATTATTCAATTTATATTACATTATTAATTCAAATGTAAACATATATCTATTAATTCAATTTAAATATAAACATATATCTACTAAGAATGTTTCATTTATATTATATTATTGAAAAAAATAAAAATATATATTTATACTAAAATGGAATAAGAAAAATAAATGAATATATATTATACTTTAATGAAAATAAAAAACTATAACTGAAAATATTTTTAGAATTATTCAATTTATATATCTACATGGAAATTCACTTTTATTGGACTTTACAAAATAAATTAGTATATGTTATATATTATACTTTAATGAAAATAAAAAAAATTATAACTAAAAATATCTTTAGAATTATTCAATTTATATTATAATATTAATTCAAATGTAAACATGTATCTATTAATTCAATTTAAATGTAAACATATATCTACTAAGTATGTTTGATCTATATTATATTATTGAAAAAAATAAAAATATATATTTATAATAAAATGGAATAACAAAAATAAATGAATATATATTATATTTTAATGAAAATAAAAAACTATAACTGAAAATATTTTTAGAATTATTCAATTTATATATCTATATGAAAATTCACTTTTATTGGACTTTACAATCTGGGCAAGCCATTAAGGACTTTTAAAGATTAGTGTACATGTATCTCTAGTGATAATACATTACATGGTAATGACTGTTATTGAGAGGAACATTATATTTAATGATAATCAAATTTGGTTATACAATTATACAATTTTGGTCAGTTATTTTTTCTTTTTTTTTAAAGGTTAGAAGATATATATAGAGTGGTACAAGACACTACATCTTAAATCTTGAAGTTTTTTATTGAAATTATCGTCATAATTAATAATTAAAATAACGATGTTTACAATGATGATAAAAGTATTATATAATGTGAGTTTATATGTTTTACATGAAAAATACTTATGTTTATAATTATAATGAAAGTAATATGAATTGCAATTGGTCATATTTATCTTCTAAGTAAATATTGTTTATATTTTGTATTATTTATATATGAAACTGAAAAACATTATGTAATGTTAATGTTCTACATTTCTCATTAATTACAAGCAATTTTATTAGCTTTTATGTGGATGTTATTTGTATTTTTTATTATATATATGGATATTTTATTAATGTTATGTTGTTAATTAACTTGTGATTAAAATATGAATTTGATAAGAACAGCTTATTTAATAATTAAAATAGTAATTATTACAACTAAGATAAAAATATTATATAATGTTAATGTGCATCTTTCATATCAACTGTGTAGTTAGATTTATTCAGAATCTATGTGGATGCTATTTATATATTATATTATTTGTAAGTTGTTAATGTTATATTGTTAAATAACTTATGATTAAAAAATGAAAACATTGAATAATACTAAATTTTATCTTTTAACTAAATTGCAACCAATCACTATTATTTTCTAAATTGATGTTGCTTCTATATTATATTACTTAGTACATTGTTAATGCTATAATAATTATCATAAACATTATATTTTTTTTCACTTTATTCTTTAGTATTAATAATCTAGAAGTACATATTGAGAAGTTTGTCTATAAAATATTATAGATATTTGTAAATAATTAAGTGTTTCTTAAGTCAAAATTGATAGGAAATAGTTTTTTTGTTTAATATTTAATAGTTTTTTTATCTAAGTTTTGTTTATAAAAAATTAAGATAATAAAAATATGATAAATTTTTCTTTCATTAAAATATGTACTAAAACAAATAAATATAAATTTTTTAATTAGAATTAAAATAATAAACATATGATAATTTTTATTTTCAGTAAAATATATATCGAAATAATCAAATATAATTTTTTTTTAATTTTTTTTGGAAATAAATGAGTTATGTTTAGAAACACCTCATGCTTCATATATCTTTACTGACAAATAAAATTGAAAAAAGATAAAAAAAAAAGTGTTGGTGATATGTTAGAAACAAAAAAAATGAATAAAAATTGGAGAAAAAGATTAAATTAATGGGTAACAGTTGTAAAATAAAATTAATATTATCAAAAGATAAGGAAAATAATTAAAATCAAATTTAAAGGTACTGGGTTTGGTGATAATATAGTTGTTGATTTTACAACTACTACCCATTAATTTAATCCTTGTATCCAATGATTGTTCAAAAAGATTTCCTCCATATCATAGGACAAGTACTTTGTATAGTCTTATTTATAAATGAAGACAGGTGGAGAGTCCACTTGAAAATGTGTATGAAGATGGGTGGAGAGTCCACTTGAAATTGTGTATGTTTCTAAACTTACATAATTTATTTCCAAAAAAAATAAATAACATTATTTTTAATTATAAAAACCCACACATTCAAATATAAACTTTTAAACTTTTTATATAAAAAAATAATTAATTAATAAAAATACAAATTATTGTAACCTGAAACTCTAGTGATAAACATCATTAATCATGACAAAACAGGCTAATGATGTAAGCACTAGGGTCAAATAAAACGTCCTGAAACACACTGTTAAATTGACAAACGTTCAATGTATTTCCTAATGTTAAATCGACAAAATTTTCACTATGATGAAAGAAAATGTTATCAAATCGAGTCCTGGAGCAGATTGTTAAATTGACATACTTTCAAGGTATGTAATCACGTTAAATTGACAAACTTTCGGTGTATGCAATCCTTCTGGCTTAATAGTGGAACAAAATTGGATTTTGATGGGTGAGGAGGCGTAAAGTAGATATTAGGTCAAATTTCTTGGACTATCCTGAAACAACTATGACTGTTCAATTCAATCAAAAAAGGGCAATGATATATTCAAACATTTTTTTAATATAAGATTGACTTGTTACAAACGTAAATAACCACAAATAATTTTCTTTAGACATTTGAACGAGCTTTTAACCCGGGATGGCACTTGTGCTCCCATCCTTGCAAACATGATTACCTTCCTCAAGATTTGTCCGACCGTAATGGGTTCTGTCTGACATCAAATAGACTCCCTAACAGATGATGCGACTGCCACTGCAATACCGTCCGTATAATTAACAACATTAAAAGGCCAGGGTATTGGGCAGGATGTGCACATTATAAACTTTTCATGCCCACAGCCGTCGTTGAATTTTAATGGCGGTCGTCTTTTTCGCAACGCCAGCCACTAGCAACGAACAGTGGAAACTTTGTCCTTTTCATTCTTGAAAAATATGAATGGCGAGTCGCGACTACAGAAAACGACTACACAGCAGCAGCGTGGGTATACAGGAATGGAATCTCCAAATACGTGAAGCGCTCGCCAACCTATGTACAAAAAGGAGCAACCGACAAGCGTTTCACGTGTCTGTCGTGATCACTTTATTTTATATGTACGTTTTTCGTTGACTACTAGACTAAGACTAAAAAATAAAATTTATACACGTAAACTGTTATGCAACATGTTTTGTTCGAGAATGCCAAGGAACTTAATTATAAAATCGGTCCATTGTCGAAGTAGTGGTGTCGTGAGAGACAGACTAGATCTGCCCCTTGGTGATTTTTGTAATATCTTGTACATTAAAACAAACATCATATAATGTCTTTTAGAAAATGTTAAACGGTAATTATTGGATTTCGTGAAGGCATGTTCAGTATCTTTTCAAGGGTTTTGAGATATATATGAAATATGACATGTACATATATGGGTTATATGGTTGCAAAAAGGAGTATAATTGTTATTAGTTTATTATGTTTAAATTATATTTTAATAATAATAATCTATTTTTAAGATTATTGGGTATATATTTTATTCTTTTCTGCATTTGAACTTATAACATTTTAAGAAGAAATACATATTCCTAACCATTAAACTCATTCAAAATGTATATTAAATAAGAGATAATTTAATATAATATCTATGTACTTAAATTAAATGTTAATATAGTATTTTATGATTATATAAATGTTAATATAGTATTTGATGCTTGTGTCTAGTATGTTACTTTTGTTACTATTTTCTCTATCACTCTAGGTTGGATAAACTTTATCTAACTTTCAGCATATCGTCTTAATAAGTTATTTTAATATCTATATTATCTCACTAGTATGGTACTTTAGTATTAAATGCAAAACGAAGTATATCCAAATAAAGGAATTCATTTCAAGTGTTAATTATCAAGGGATGGAAGTCTTTGTATCACTTTTTTAAACCCTATTTTTCTTACATCATAGATGTTTTAAACTCTAGTTTTCTTACATCATAGATGAGAGGTCAGCTTCACGGAACCCATGTCGAGGATGGGATGAAGAAGAGTGTTAAAAGTTTAATCGTTATTAATATGGATTTGTTATGAGTTGAATGGGTTTTGAGATAGAAGTGAGGTCACCTCACTATGACTTTAATGCTTAAAAACCCAAGGCTCATTTTTGACCAATGTTTTGGTGTTTCTT
>JASDQU010310086.1:15788-28016 GCA_032191745.1 Picea mariana | reverse complement strand
CAAGGAACTTAATTATAAAATCGGTCCATTGTCGAAGTAGTGGTGTCGTGAGAGACAGACTAGATCTGCCCCTTGGTGATTTTTGTAATATCTTGTACATTAAAACAAACATCATATAATGTCTTTTAGAAAATGTTAAACGGTAATTATTGGATTTCGTGAATGCATGTTCAATATTTTTCAAGGGTTTTGAGATATATATGTTATATGAAATTTGACATGTACATATATGGGTTATATGGTTGCAAAAAGCAGTATAATTGTTATTAATTTATTATGTTTGAATTATATTTTAATAATAATAATAATAATAATCTATTTTTAAGATTATTGGGTATATATTTTATTCTTCTCTACATTTGAACTTATGACATTTTAAGAAGAAACACATATTCCTAACCATTAAACTCACTCAAAATGTATGTTAAATAAGAAATAATTTAATATAATATCTATGTACTTAAATTAAATGTTAATATAGTATTTTATGATTATATAAATGTTAATATAGTATTTGATGCTTGTGTCTAGTATGTTACCTTTGTTACTATTTTCTATGTACTTAAATTAAATGTTAATATAGTATTTTATGATTATATAAATGTTAATATAGTATTTGATGCTTGTGTCTAGTATGTTACCTTTGTTACTATTTTCTCTATCACTCTAGGTTGGATAAACTTTATCTAGCTTTCACCATATCCTCTTAATAAGTTATTTTAATATCTATATTATCTGACTAGTATGGTACTTTAGTATTAAATGCAAAACGAAGTATATCCAAATAAAGGAATTCATTTGCAAGTGTTAATTATCAAGGGATGGAAG
Source organism: Picea mariana (assembly GCA_032191745.1). Lineage (NCBI taxonomy): Eukaryota > Viridiplantae > Streptophyta > Pinopsida > Pinales > Pinaceae > Picea > Picea mariana. Next base: position 27,188 of record JASDQU010310086.1, on the reverse strand, counting down.
TCTTTGTATCACTTTTTTAAACCTTATTTTTCTTACATCATAGATGTTTTAAACTCTATTTTTCTTACATCATAGATGAGAGTCCATCTTCACGGAACCCATGTCGAGGATGGGATGAAGAAGAGTGTTAAAAGTTTAATCGTTATTAATATGGATTTGTTATGAGTTGAATGGGTTTTGAGATAGAACTGAGGTCACCTCACTATGACTTTAATGCTTAAAAACCCGAGGCTCATTTTTTACCAATGTTGTGGTGTTTCTTTGTACTTATGTTATGTGTTTAGTATGGTATCTCAATATGGAAAAATAAGTATATTTGATATTGGCTCATTTTGTTTCGAATATAACTTAACATGTATATGAAATAGTTTATTATCAAGACATACAAATATATTAAATTCAAAAAGAAATGCATTTGGTATTAGCTCATTATCTCTCAAGTATAACTTAACATGTATGTGAGATAATTTACTCTAGAAATGCATGATAAGTATTATTTTCTTACTATTTAGTTGGATAAATTATATATATCTTTCCTCTTATCTGGTTTTTAATGTTTTTTTATAGTTAGTGTAGTAAAACAAACACATAGTATTTGATTATGATTTTATATAGTCATAGAAAAAGTTAGTAGTAAAATATTTTTTGGAAAATGAGAGATGTTGTTTATTGTATTTCTTATTAGTGAAACTCAGATTTGATGTGATTAGTTCCTTGGAGGGTTTCGACTATATGTTAAATGATAAATTAAGAATTGGAGTTGTAGTAGCCAACTAATCCCATAAAATATCTGACGTCTCACACATTTCTAGGTGTTGGCCACCCTCTAATGGCTTCGATCTTCTTTGGATCTACTACTATGCCCTGCTCTGAAATAATGTGTCCCAAGTAATGGATTTGCTTTTGATAAAAAAACACTTACTCAACTTGGCATACAACTGATGTTCTCTCAGTACTTGCAATACCAATCTTAAGTAATGTTCATGCTCCTCTTCATACTTAGAATAGATAAGTATGTCATCCAAGAATATTATGACAAATGTGTCCAAGTAATTTCTGAATATGCCATTCATTAAACACATGAAGACAATTGGTGCATTGGTTAGTCCAAATGGCACCAGTACAAATTCATAATGCCCATACATGGTCCTAAAGGATGTCTTATGAATGTCTTCTTCCTTGATTCTTATCTGATGGTATCCTACCCTCAGGTCAATATTTGAAAATATCTTTGCTCCTCTTAGCTGATCAAAGAGGTCATCAATTCGGGGTAGCAGATACTTGTTATTTATAGTGCACTTGTTCATCTGTCGGAAGTCAATACACAACCTCAAGGTTCCATCCTTCTTTTTGACAAAAATTACTGGTGCTCCCCAAGGTGAAACACTTGGACGTATGTACCCTTTCTTCAACAATTCCTCCAAGTGCATTTGTAATTCTTTTAAATCTGGTGTGCTCATTTTGTAAGGTGTTTTTGACATCGAGGCAGATCATAGCACTAAATAAATTGAGAAATCTATTTCCCTTCTTGGTGGAGATCCAAGTATTTCCTGGAATACATCCTCAAATTCCTGTAGTACCGAGAAATATTCAAGCTTGGCTCCTTCGTATTATTTGGCTCTTCCACATGAGCTACATACATTTGACATCTTTTTCTAAAACATATTTTCAACTGTAAGGCCAAAATATTCCTTATAGAGATGGGCCTTAGAACTCCTTTTGCAGTGCTTTGTTTTCCATTTCCATCACAACATGTAAATGTCTTTTTATGACAATCTAGGACAACGAGATGCTTGTCCAACCAATCCATCCCAATCAGAACATCATAAGACCCCAATGGTATCGTATTTAGATCAGTACTAGTATTCGTGCCATTAAGACTTATGGAACAACTTCTGACCATATCATGGATTCTTCTTTTGGTTCCAATGGCTAACTGAACAAAACTTTCTTTTCTAAGTTTACTTTTCTCCAAATGTAATCTATCCACTATATTAGGATCAATGTAGCAATGAATTTCTCTTGAATAAATCAAAATAGAAATAGGTTGATTTATGATCTTACCATCCACCTCGATCATATTGGACTGCTACTCTTCTTGTCGATCATTTAAATCTCCATAGATTATTCCCATATCTTTGATTGTTGTAGCCTCTTGGATGTTCTGCATAGTCTTCACTTTGTCTTTTCTATGTGGGCAATCCTTGTACAGGTGATCTTCCTTGCATCCCCAACATTGGATTCATGGTCTTCCCCTTTTTCCCAAGGAATCTCCCTTCTTGAAACGTCCCATAGCATATTGATCTTGATGATTTATATTAGGCTCATTCCTATTGAAGGGAGGTTTGAATCCCTTCCTCCTCTGATCAAACTTCGCATTTTTCTTGTCCTTCCAACATGTCTGCAAGGATTCTCTTCCCTAGCCTTGCTCATACAGGTATTTATCCTTCCTGATGGCCTCAGTCAAGGTCTTGGGTTCATCATACTCGATATTTTCCTTATAAAAGGCTGGAAATCCACTTAGAAATCTCTATATTTTAACTTTCTCATCACCAATGAACTTGACATATTTTAACAATCCCAAGAAATTCTTCTCATAATCTTCCATAGTCATGCTTCCCAACCTAAGTTCAAAGAACTCCTGCATTTTCTTGCCATAGAAATGATATGAAAAGTACTCCTTCTGGAACTATTTTTGAACTATTTCCAAGTGATTCTACCTTCATTAGCATGCTCCACTTGCTTCAGTTGGTCCCACCACATTGCATCGTTCTCATGTAAATTGTAGGTGGAAATCCTGGCTTCCAGGTTTGATGAATAATTATGCAACTGAAAATATATCTAGATCCCAAGCAACCATGCTTCGACATCATCTTCCCTTTATCTTTCACCATCGAAGGAAGGTGTCTTGAGCTTCCTCAACTCTCCTTGCAAACTATATACCTCTTGTTTCGTTCTTTGTTGCTTGACAGGGGACACCTCTGGACTGCTTATGGGATCATCTGATGCATAAAGCTTTATTTTTTAGTAAGCAGGTGAGTGGTGTCCATGAGCTCTGCTAGAACTTCTAGAATAACCAGCTCTTCCACTATCATTTCTCCTTTCATGACACCTGCCTTTTTCCTCTTGTCTTGAGTTCAATCCCTTCTTTGTTTTCATATGCAACACTCAAGAATTTATCTAAATTTTCTCTCTCATCAGTCTCTCGTTGTCTTCTTTGTAGTTATGCACTTCCATATTCAAGCTTCTTACCATTTCTATTAATTTTTCCTGCTCTTCTTTTCCCTTGCGTCCATTAGACTCTGTCTCTACATTTCCAACTCTGGTATTTTGGCCTTCGGCCTACTTATCATGACCAGAGGCTCCCTCGCCTTCTTCCATTTCCTTAATACGCATCCTGATTTCATGTGATTAATCCCCTTAATTCTGCAAAATGTGTAAGAGACCATTTGTTAGCATTATGCATATGATAAACAAATTTCCAAACCATGCTACAGGTCTCTCTCTTCTTTTCTTGTTCATGGAGACCATATCCCCATTCTCTGAAAATAACAGTGTCATGTTATCCTTGGCTGACACAAATTTTCATCCTGCGTAGATGCTTCCTTCAAACCACCTTCCGAGGTGACCATGACTAGAAACTGCGGCTAAATCCTTCCTTAGAACCTTTATGTATTGAAGAAAACCAATTCATCTCTTAGCTCTCCATCCTTCAGCTCTCAATCTGCATATGACCATAGCCATGACCTTGCACTTAGCTGAAAAATCACTTGTCCAGATCTTTAGGACTTTAGAACTTTCATCCAGGATCAGATCAATGGTCCTCGTCCTCCTTCATGATCAACGATCAAGATCCACTTTAGGAATCTGTGCTTCAGGAGTCTCAACTTTTCTTGCTTGCCTCATCCCAGAACGCTTTTAATAGGAGTTCATGATCTATCGATGCATGTCTTCCCACATATCGACGACTTTGAATCACTTCGACTTTTCAGGCTTCGGAAGTTTCAAACTTCCCTCCTACACTTTCTCCTGGAGTGCTTTCACCTGAATTCAATGATCCTTCAACATGTGCCTTCTGGAATCAAAGGTCGATATGTATTCCAGCCTTTGAGCCTTGAGGAGTTTCTGAACCAATGAAAAATGCTACATATTTCCCCTCTGGATTTCCCAGTCTCCGGACTGCATGATCTGTCGCCACATGGTGAAATGTTGGAAGCAGACATGTGTCCCAATCAGGTGGGTGACACATATCATGTTCTAATTGAATTTTCAATATTCCAAATGCTCAAATCTTACTGACACATGGCACACATCCCATGTGTCCACATCATCCCAGGTGACATCCAGAAGCCATGTCACTTCAGAATTCTGGGGTCCACATCACCTCCAGGTGACATCATCATGTGCCACCACTTCGACTCTTCGGGATTTGGGACTTTGATATTTTTCATACTAGAACACTTACAATTCTCCCGAACCCTGAATTCACGAACTGGCCAATCTATCGCCACGTGTCCTCCTGGATCGAACGACTAAGATTCACTTCAGGTCTTCACCCAGAGTTCAAGGATCTGCTCCATGTGTCCTCCTCAATCTCATGGCTATGTTTTACTTTGGAGTTCCGGACTTCTAAGATATCAAACTTCAACCTTTTTCCTTAAAAAAAATGTTTTTGTCTGAAGGTCGCATTCTTCTTACGCGTGTCTCTTGTGGATCGACGACTATGATTCCTTCGGGACTCTAGACTCTGGAAATATCAAACTTCAAAAGATATATAGCCCTACTGGAATTTTTCTGAAGTCCTGGATATGGCAATGCGTGGCTCTTTGCAGATCAATGGCTGAGATCCATTTGGGTCTTCAGGTTGCATAAATCTTATTTTTCAAAACTTGTCTGGCCCCACTGGCTTTCATCTGAATCCCTGGATCTGGTGACGTGTGTCTCTTGGAATATCGACGATCGATATCCTTTCGAGTCTTTGGGTTTCAAAAGTCACAAACTTCAAACCCCCTCCTCGCTCACTTTTTCCTGGAGTGTTTTATTGGGAGAACGCTATTGATGAAAGCATGTCCTCCTACAGATTGATGGTTCCTAGCTAGTTTGACTCTTCGGAGGTTCGTCGCTCGAGCGCTAACATGTCACATCACTGCATGCCTTTAAATTTGCGGAGCTGCGCATCGACGGTTTAGAGTAACTTTCTTTTCTCCCCGCAATTCTCTTGACATTGACATGTAACCTCTTGGCGAAAACTTGGTTTGGATTGTGGGACCACCTTGGGAAATTAACTCCCATGCAGCTCGGTTCCTCGGAATGCCTGCTAGTCATTGATGTCTCTCTCCAATGGGATCTGACAGTCGTGACCTTAACCATGTTTCCTTTTTATCGGACGACCCCTATTCACCTGTCCTCCAATCCAACGGTCCCAAATCTCTCTTGATCCTACTGTCGTGATTGGTCCTGAATTCCAAAGGAATGGTTACGATCCTTTGAACCCTTACATAGGATCTATGAAGTTCCATATCCTGAGTAGCTTCTGCAATGCCATTCATCCTGAGCTTTGAAATTTCACGGTCAGAGTTAGATCTCGACCACAAGAATCTGACCAACAAACCTGGCCCATACTAGCCCGATGTTTCAACCTGAGGCTCTGATACCAATCTGTAACATACCCCGCCAGCCACAGGTCAGGGTATGCTACCTGCAAGCCCACCCTCATACTTATTTCTCATACCGATACCTTCTTTATTTATTAAACATGCATAAGATAAGATAATTAATGACATGCATAGTAATATCTAGCAAGGATGCATGTTCTAAAGATTCAATTAATGATAATTAAATATACAACGTAAAAACATTCATACACCGATAATAATATCACAACGAAGAGCACTTATCTTTATGAAATATGACACCAATTGGTTGTAGACCAAGGACTTTCCACCGAACCGTAGACACTACTGCTCCAAATCTCAGCAGCAACGTCACCCTTGAGCCAGGGCTATGAATCAAGAAGGATAGTTCTAGAGTGAACTTGGCTTCCCAAACCAATCAGCTCTCAAGCTCTCACAGGATTCCCAACACTCACAACAATCCAAGTACCCAACTCTCTTCTACCCATCTTGCACCACCCGAGAGAACAAACCTCCACCTTTCTCTACCACATAGTCCCTCAGGCAGTCCTTGTCCTTATTCGGGCCTCCAGCGCAACTGGTCCATAATATCAATACTGGAACTCTCAGGACTCACAGCTGTGAGCAATGTTGGACATAGGTCACTGCATCTCATACATTCAAGCCTCAAGGCATGACTGGATCACACCAGCTGCCACTACATCCAACTATCTCGTGGCTAATTCTTTCGAAGTTCGCCCCCCCTTCCCGAGACCAATACACAGGTGAGGATGGATGGAGGAGGTAGGTAAGTGTATGGGAGTGTGTGAGGGTAATAATGAGGTAACACAAAGGTGATAGAGCAGACAATCCAATGACCAACCCCACAATCGGACCAGAAGTGGGTTTAAGTATGTTCGTGGGGAAATCAAGAAGCTCATGTAATCGATTCCCCTCTTTAGGAAAAAAGGTAATTAACATAGGAATAAACATGTATCCTCTCAATCCCCCTCTCTTGTGGAATCATATCCCCCTACAACTCTATTCCTTGTCTGTCTAGCAGCCAACAATGTGTTTATTATTAATAATGATAAAAGAACTACATTCCTTGGGCATACTAGCCCTTTAAATAATTGTTTGGGCACTCAGGCCTCTTAGCAGTGTAACAAGAAATTATTTAAAATGGGGGTTCAAAACCTGGGGTGTTACACTTGTAGCTACAACTTGTCACCTTTGGAATTAATTCCCAACAATTATCTCACTTAGAGAGAATTCTCACAGGCTGACAACCATCCTCTTCAATAGTCCATGGGCTTGAAAACCCACCTCTTTTGCTCCAAATCTACCCAGGTATAGGTACAAGTATAGATACAGTAACTACAGGGTATTGATGATATCTCCATGAGTGAAGGAATGATGATAGAATGAGAGGAAAATGAAGTAATTCCAAACTATATGGATGCATGTTCCCAACTTGACACTTGTCATGTTGAGAACTACCTTGAGCCCAATTGTTCCCATCCTTAGAACTTAGGATAAAATAATTATCCATACTTTATACTTTAAGGAATATTAATATATTATTACTTTGGTCTTAATCCCCCCTAGCTTAGCCCCTTATCCTTAAATTTTACCCCCCGTTCCCTATCTAGTGGAGTTTAGCCCCCCATACTCTTTTACATGTTTGGTCTACAACAGTGATGTGTTTTCATTAATATTTTCATGTGATTACATATTAAAATGTTGGCTCACTCACCATTTAACATCTGGCTCTCTAGCCTAATAACCACACATACACTTTGGCCTCAAAATACATATACAAAAAGGCACTCTTTCCCCAAAACCATGCATTTACTCCATTGTAAGAAAAATTAGGATGGTGTGCACCCTTCGCATAGTGATTAATCCTCACACACTCAAATAAGTGTGCAATACATTATGGAATGTTTGCAATCCTTTGGTATGCGATTCCCATGCACTAACTCAATGCACGTAGAAATGAACCAAAAACCTTGTACCATCATCTCATCATATTATGTAAATAATTACATTTACAACCAATACCCATGTATCATTAGCCTATATATTCATTTAAATTTATATGTACAATTGGGGTTCATCCTAGAGGTATTAATTCCCATCCCCCTTACTTATGTGTTGTCCTCAGTGCATTATATACATATATACAACCAAAATTTAAAAAGTATTCAAAAAGATGTGGGTATTCTTTCTGCATAGAATGTTCATTCTCCCAAGTTGCATCCTCACAACCATAATAGGTCCATTGGACCTTTACTATCCCTACGACTCGATTACAAAAGTGCTTGATCTTACAGTCCAATATGCACACTAGATGCACTTGAAAGTCTCCTTCTTGCTCCACCTGAATTAAATTCCAATCAATGACATGATTAACATCAGGTACATAATTTTTAAGCAATGAAACATGGAATAAATTATGAATACACATTGATTACAGTAAGGAAAACATATATGCTACAAGACCAATCCTCTCCAGGATTTCAAACGACCCACAGTAACATGTTGCCAACTTTGAACAATTTCCCAACTTCAGGTAACTTCTCTTCGATTTTACTTTCAAGAACACATGGTCACCAACTTTAAATTCTCTGTGAGTTCTCCCCTTATCAACATAGCTTTTCTACCTATCCTAGGAAGCCTTTAAATTATGTTTTATACTAATCATCTACTCGTCCATTTCCCCGAGTAGTTCTGGACCAACCACTGCTCTATCTGTTGGGTTCTCCCAACTCAATGGTGTGTTGCACTTTGTACCATAAAGTGCCTCAAATGGGCTCATCTTTAGACATGCTTGGTACCCATTGTTATAAGAAAACTCTACCAAATGTAAATAATCCTCCCATTTGGATATTTTATCCATCACATACATCCTTAGCATGTCTTATATCACCTAATTCACCCTTTATGTCTTCCCATTTGACTCTAGATAATATGTCGTTCTAAAATTCATATTTTTTATGAATCCCTTGAATAATCCTTCCCAAAAATTTGATATAAATTGTGAATCTCTATCAGACACAATTTTCTTGGGTATACCATGTAGTCAAGCAATTTCTCTCATATAAATATCAACAATGTTGGATCCCTTTTGTGTAAGGTTATTTACCACTACCATGATAGAATCATGTTGTTTTCTTGTTTTGGGTAGTTTGGTGATGAAATCAATTGTTACAACTTCCCATTTCTACTCCAAACACTTGTAAATACAATTAGAAACCTCTTTCTTCATACCTGACCAATATTAATGGCTTTTGACAGCTGCAACCATTTTCTGGTAACCTAGGTTCCCAACATAAGGAACATTATGCATTTATTTTAAAATCATATTTTTCAATTCCTAAGAATTTGGCACATAAATTCTACCGCTTCACATGATAATTTAATCTTTTTCTAGCTTATATTCTTCACTTTTCTGTTGCAAAATACCTTGTTGTAATTTTGTCTTTATTTCCATGTATGGTAAATCTGATTTTGCATCCTCTAATATTATGTCTTTCAAATATGATTGGTACATTGTTGTTTCTAAGTTTTTGTGGTGAGGAGTTTTGCATGTGTTGTTCAGATAATCCATGTCTATAATAACCTAGATTTTTATATACTTATACATACTAATTATTATTCTCAAAACCCTAGATTTAAGTCTCATTAATTAAATTAAATTCCGAAATTAGGACAGTCAACTTAATTAAATAACTTTTAAATTAAAAATTGTCTTACATTTAAAGTATTAATTGATGACGGTCAACTAGATCTCATTTGACGATTAGTCCTGGTGATGAATCCTAATTCGAATTTGAAACGTCGATGATGAAATGAAACCAACTATGGATTATCCAAAAAGCACATGATTGGTACATGCTAAAGGCTATAGCATGCATATCATGCACCAATCTTTTGAGTGAAACAACCACCTTGTTCTCTTTCCCCTTGATATTCTTTATAACTGTAACGTCCCCGGCCATCACCCCACACTTCAGGCCAATGCTACTACGTGGAAAACACTTCTGTAACATCTTAGGAATTCTAATGAATTTAAAACGCTTAATTACAGTTAAGCACATAATTACTGCTAGCATTTCAGAATTAATGGAAATAACAATAATTAATGATTACAGCGAAATACATGATAACATTGCAAGAATCACAGGTATGCAATTTAATTAATTACAGAATTATAAAACATAGTGACACTTATCTTTGAATCTGTCACATGCCACCAAATGCATGCAGACCTTCCACGAAACTCCCAGCCTTAGACGGAACTGCTCATCACTCTTAGCAGTAGGTCACCCCCGAGCTGGGACTAAGATCCACCAGTCAAGGAATCCTAAGCTAGGCACGGTTTTCAGGAAGACACACAGTAAAAAAGGGAAGATTCTCTCCCAGGAGCCACTTATGCCCACTGCTCACAGACTCTCCTTCCCCACATGCCTGTCCCACCCCAGGAGTATACACCTTCACTGTCACCTAGACATTCCTTCGGTTGCTAACCTCCCTTGCCTTGGGCCTCAACAACAGACTGGATCAAAAATCTCCGAGCTCTGTGGTAGCTACAAGGCTTCTTCCAAGAGCTCTCTCCTTCCTCTGTGCACTCTCTCACCTGGAGAGAGTTGCTCACAGGCCTCACAACCTGCATCTTCAACAACTACCTGACAGTCTAGTTCTTCAACCCCTTCTGACTCAATTCCCGCACAGTGATGATAACAACAACACAATTCCACTCAGGAGAATAGAAAGCGGCAACCCGTAGACAATTCGTGTATGGATTTGGCTCTACAAAGGTAGATAGACTGCGTTCACGAACTCACAAGTTGACCTTTCCCTCCCGACTAGTTCTCTCAACAGTGTGTAGGTATGCTAAGGACAGACGCAGGCCAAAAATGGAATTAGACGGAGGATGTTTCGACTTTTAGGAAGATATATCAGTTTTCTGGTTTTCAGAGCTGCATGAGGGTCTCCCATATCAGATGCCAAGGATTACACGACTCTTATCAACAGAGGAAGATAGAATGAGGAGTCAACACCTCCGAGGTTTGGCTTTTCCAATTTTATTTGCATCATCCCAGGTTGACACCTATCTCCCTGGAGCTGCATTCTCTCCATATGCATACATTCCTTTCCCAGCACTTGGGACCACACCCATCCAATGCTCACTTTAATATTTTTAGGAAAATAATAATAATTATTATCCCCTTTTGAGGTCAACCCCCTAGCTTATCTCCCCCCCCATTCCCAACACTTAGCCTCCTCTCCTTGCCCAACCTTATGGAGAATTAGTCCCCCATCACTCTTTCTTCGTGGTCGGTCTACATGCAGTGGTGTTTATATTTTATTAACAAAGTGCATAGTTACATTTACAACAACACGCTCCTATCCTTTGATACTTAGGCTCTCCAGCCTAATACATACATAAGCCTCTCAGCTTATCAAAACTTGGCTCACCAACCTAATAAATTTGAATTACAATTCATAAACAAGCTTTAAAATTCGTAAACATGATTTACAACAGGGCTCGGCCTTGGGGACATTACAATCCACTGTAATGTCCCCCACCTCTTAGAGAGGTAATGAGGAGACTCAATGGCCTGGGCACCCCCACTAGGTCATAGTCTCACACTAAAGGGGGGAAAAGTCAAGAAGTTAGAAGTTATATTTTTAAGTTGACTTAAGAAAGGAAAAGGAAAGGAGTAAAAGATAACTCAACAGAAGAATAGAAGATTAACCCTAGGAGTTAACCTAACTCAAC
>JASDQU010310085.1:49920-63342 GCA_032191745.1 Picea mariana | reverse complement strand
GCCAGCATTTCCATTGTTTTAATACGAAAATTAATATGCATAGTCTCCGAGGCAATTTTAAACTTTCTTTGCACCAACTTGCATTACGAACTGTCAAAATTTATGACATTAATTAGAAATGAGGCGAATTGACAAGTAAGGGTTTGGTTTTTATTGCTAAATTTATATTTAAGAATGATTTGACCGTTCTATTCCTAAGGACGACCTAGTTTTAAATAGTCGAAGACATGGATCTTTTATTTGTTGTCTCAAATTTCATTTATATTCTACATAGAGCCAACTTTTCGCGAGCGAACTAATTTTTGTATGTATACATATTTTTATCACAGGAGAGCTAAAGTAGAATCCCCCGCCATGGCCCCACGAAAAGCGTCTAAAGCCACTGTTGAGGTTTCAAGACAAGGTTCAGACAACATTTCTGATACTTCACCTCGAAGTGTCGATTCTGTCAGGACCTGGTCATATATTTCTGAGGTTCTACAGTTTGAATTGGTAGATGTTTCATATGATTCTAGTGAAAATGAAAAAGACGACCTGATCACCAAGTATAAGATCGTCGTCCAGGCTCAAATGTATAAAGTAGCGGCTAGGCCACGTCTGCTCCCTTACTACGATATGGTCCGGTGGGCATTAGACCATGTAGATATACCAACCAGAACCATCGTCAACGAGCAAAGGGTCACCATTGGGACTTTTAGACCCGAACAATTGCAGGCTATGTACAAGTTGCCAGTCATGTCAAACTTTGTTTACAATGCCGAATTCCTAGAGAATTTTAAACAGAAGGAATGTGTACAATACGACAAGACTATGTCTAGTTTAATCAAAAATTGGGTTTCACACCCTGCGAATTTCAGGGAGGATAGTAACGGTATATATTCAATAGCTTCTCTGGAACCACAGTTCAAATATATCGCTATGATGACCTGCAGATTATATGGGAGAGAGGACACCACACATTTTTTCCTTCAGTGGGTGCCTCTAATTCACACGGTCGTCGAAGGTTGTTCCTTCGACTGGGCTAAACTACTGTCTGATAGTTTGACCAGTCGAGTTACAAAGTATCGAGCGTAGAGGGAGAGTGGAAAGATTGCTTCATTCTTTATGTCCGCGTATATCATGGACGCCGTGTGTTTTTTGACACCTTTTCCCTTGATGAGTTGGAGCTGGACTCCATCGGAGGCTGAGCCCATCCACATCTACCATTCAAAGCTATGGGAAGACAAAGCCTCAGATTTTGTGTATGAAATCTTTAACTAGGTGATGGTACCATTGCATGTCACTATCTTCGGCCACCCGCCACCCAAGATCTCAGACAGCATCGCGGTAAATCTAAGCAGTATAGCCGACTGGTACGTGGAAGAAGAATTTTCATATCTCAGGGTTTTCGATGCTTCTGTTCCTCCGAATGCCTTGCCTTTATTCATACCCGATAGGTTGGCTTTCCGTGAGATTGCCATACAAACCGTAATCGGTGGTGTAAGCAAGGAGCTTAAGGGATATTCTAAGAAGGTATGGCCACCTTTTCCTATTCATTTAAGTTCCTATTCTTTGTTAGATTTCGAACATGCTAAAGCTGAGGCAGCAGCCTTGGAGGACCTAAAATTGGTTCATGTCGAATTCAAAAAGCACGATCCACGGAGGGTCATAAGTAATCACTTATCTAGTTGTGGGCTTAAAAGGTCCGAACATGAAAATTCGCCCTCGGATGACATTTTCCGAGGCACGAGATCTTATCCCAAGGTTTTGGCTTGGATACAAGCCCTGGCACCCGAAGAGAGGGCCGATGTTTTAAAATTCCAAGAACATCGACGGAGTTGTCTTCCCCCAGTATTGTGGAGTGAGAATCCAATAACAACAGAGGTGCAGCAAAAAGAAGCCGAAGGCTCCAAAGATACAACACCCAGACAACATAAACATCCAGAAACAGTTGGAAGCTAGACAACAACCTAGAAATCAACCCTAGTTTCCCTTGCCGAAGGTTGACATTTCTTCCTTCTTTACCCCTTACTCACTTTCGGATGCCTAGACACTGTACTTCTAAGCCTTAAGTATAGACTCTGGAACAACAATGCCCATTACTAGACACATAAGGATGCAGGTGTGCCCACGATGCCCATACTAGACACACAAGGTAAGTCGAGGCTTCTAAGGGGTGACTTCACATAACATAGTACCTTAACAATACACTCCATCACAGACTTTCCTACATTAGGGGGCTATATATAGATAAAGTTGATATTGAAATATTTACTTGTTAAGAATGTTGATATAAAATTATTTACTTAAGGTGGATGTTAAAATATTTTTTTAAATGTCACATGTCAACTTTCAATTGTTATATATATATATATATATATATAGAGAGAGAGAGAGAGAGAGAGAGAGAGAGAGAGGTGGACATAGAAATATTTTATTTATGGCCCATATTGATTTTTTTTTTAATTAAATGCCACATGTCAACATAATAATATAAAAGGAATTACACAACTCCCTCAAAAACACCTATTAAAGAAATCATATTTTTATAACTTTCTATTAAAAAAACAGATTTTTTTAACTTTCAATTACTCTATTTATCTTTTTTTCTCTACTCCTCTCATAGAATTGATATAGATTTATTTTACTTAAGATGGATATTCAAATACCCCGGATGGGGTGATAGACGGCGTGTTAGAGCCATGTGGCAGCGAGCCGGGACGCTGCATTAATGCATCTACCGGCTCACAATCCCTCCACCATTACACCACATGAATCCGAACAGGCGACCCTCTACGACGAGGCCCCTCGCGCAAGCGAAGGGTACCCCTCTCCAGAGCACGATGCAGCAACAATCAATGCCAAGGTTTAATGCCATTGCAATGGCAGTGGGGTTCATTTCAGTTTTAATGGTTCGAGTAGCGACTTCGTATTGCATTTTACTTCGAGAAGCTGTGGTTACACAGCCGAAACCGAGCAGTAGAAGCCTCCTTCCTTCCTCTCTGGTGAGGTGACGGCACTGGTTCGGCACTCAAACACCTTATAGCTATCCCGTCATGCCCCGCATCCGAGGGAGGTCGCGCCGGGGAGTGACATGGCACTCAGAGGAATCTCGACGCAAGAGGAAGGAAAATTTTGAAGCAGCAGAGTTTAGACGCAGACGCAAGAAGAATTTCGAGAGAGATATGGTGATTGCAGCCCGGAGGAGGAAGACCAAACCACGTTCACCTCCAATGGCATACGTGGAGGAGGTCGCACCAGACGCTGAGCCGCCAAGCCCTCCCAGGCCTCTTCTGCATATAGCACCAGACAACTGGAGTCTGAGCGCAAGCTTGGGTACTCACAGCAAAGGTCACTCTGATAGCAAGGTTCTCGACCCTTCTGATGCCGCCCTGGAGAGACCTCACACCCCCTGCTACATAGTAGAGGAAGCTCCTCCAGAGCCCGACAACGAGGAGAAGAAAGAAGACCGCGAGCGTGGTAGACGACAAGCACAGGACGAGGAGGAAAATACCAAGGAAAAGAAAGCAACTGCAGTTGACTGGGGGTATTTCGAACTGGTCTATGAAATTCGGCACAAGTTGGATGACCAACTCTTCCGCTTGGAGCGCCTGGACCAGCGTATGGACATGTTCTTCRCGGCACACYYYAGAGCAKYGACCAAAAAGYARTGCYCGACMTGCGCACGCACCTACACGTTCYCGGCTCGCTGGAGGCACTCCGAKGTCYAGGTCGACCAGCTCGGCTCAAAGGTTCCCTCATGTATCAAACTTGTTTCTGGTCTTTGTCTTGTCATTACAGTATCTGCCTTTCACTAGCTAGATATCAGATAGTTTTAGCGATAGATAGAATAATCAGCTTGCATGCTGAGACCATGAGTCCTGGTTTCCTTCGGGCAGGACGTCAACTCTGCCAAATTTTGTTAAACTCTGACTTCAATGTAACACATGGACATGGAGGCCACGCTGTCCCGGTTTCCTGCTCAGGCGGGACAGCTGGCACCACCCACAGTCTTGAACTCTGTATTCTGGCAATAGTAATATAACAGGAACTACCTTTTTTACTCAAAAAAAAGAAGAAGATGGATATTCAAATATTTTATTTATGGACGACATTGAAATATTTTGTTGTTATTAGTATTTTTTTAAATAACATGTGTCAACTCCATGTTGAACACGGAAGAAATTACACATCCTCTCACATTGAACTATAAAAAGAGTCTTTCAACACAATCAACCACGAATAAACCATTTTACAAAATATAATTTTCAATTATTAAATTATAATTACTTAGATAGTAATATCTTTTTTAATTATTAAATCATAATAGTAAATAAAATGGAAAAAAATTAATATATTTACATTTTAAATGTAATTATGAAAAATATCTTATTATATGTTATTGTTAAAATATATTGTAATTCTTATGATGATAGTTGTGTTATTAAAAAACGATTAACTGTGGGATATTTTTGTACATATAATGTGACATCATTAGATTTATTGGAGTTCCTTCTTATTCAATATAAACAACTAAGTGACTTGGTAGATGAGGGTTTATTATCCCACATTTATTATATGAAGTGCTCTTTTCACTTTTCAAAAATGTATATTGAGGAAGTCCTCAAGATCATTATGCATTTATTTGTGTGGATAATTTTCTTTAAACATCTTTATATAAATAAATAAATATATATTTTTTATAAAATCATATGAGACCTTTTAATACTCAATCTGACAATACTCATCGAAATACCTATGCATTAAAATTTTTGAAATCTAAAAATATATATCAACATCTATCTCTTATCGTTAAGATGTTTCAATGTATCCTTGAGATCCATCAATATATTGAAATAGTAATAATAAGTAAATGATATCCCTTTTTATGTCATGAATAATGAATTGCAATTACATTAGTGTATGTGTACTATGAAATGCGCATAGAAGTCAGAATATATAATCTTATTTTATCATTTCTATAAGCATTGTCCCATGTGGTTTGTCACAATAAAGATAATTTTATTGGATTGTGTATCCTGGGATGCGGCTTGTCGCAATAAAGATAATGGAATTATATGAAATTTAAAAATAGTAATAGTTAGTTTTAATCATCTAAACTAAATTTAATTATTATAAATGTTTAATTATTTATTAAAGAAATTGTAATTGGAAAGTTTAAAGGGATTTTGATCCTATTTATATATCTAAGTGAAGTTGAAAGTTCATAGAGGCTTACATATGTAAATTTTATTTTAAAAAAAAGTTCTAAAGTTACTAAAAAAACCCTATCGAGACATTTTATGAAGAAAACCCCTTGTCTATGTTTAAATTTTTGAGAGCTTGATTAGTTATGCTTTAAAGTTGTTGTCTCTCGGAGTTTTAGAGCCTATAGTGCTCTTGTTTATATTTTTATTTGTGTTGGTTGAATATGAATTTTCTAGGGTATTGAGTTCTTCTTTGCAGTAATTGGTATTTAGAGCAATTGTATCTTGTTGTAATTTGTAGCTCCAATAGTTGAAGTTGTTGGGTAGACTTGCAAGAGGGAAGATGAATATAGATCCACTTGTGGTTAGGCAATAGTTGGGTAGATGTTGTGTGGAATATTGAGACAAATTCACAGTTACTACTTTAGGTAGATTTGACTAGTGAAGTCTGAGAAATTTGAGGAGACAATAGTTCTAGCAAGAGTTGAAGCTGGCTAAAACTATTGTAGAGAAATTTTAGTGGAAAACGTTAGATAAGTGTGTATTTAAAGATATCTCCAACATTGAGTTGGGTAGATATACAAGTTGAAGAAGAATAGACACATTAAGTAGTGCAGGAATGGCATACAAAATGAGAGTGAAGCTTGGGAGCTTCAGTAGGAGAAACACTTTTGAAGAAAAATCCTTAGAAGAAACATGCGAGGAATGAGGAAATTGGTGTTTAAGTTGGAAGCTTTGAGGCAGTCCAATGGATTGAGAAAACCCTTGGTTAAGGTGAATCCCTGAAGAATTTGATGGAGAAAAAAAAAACTTTAAGTAAAGATGAGGTCCTAGCTGCATGTCAACAAATCTAAAAAAGCTCAAAGGATTAGGAGCAAGTAGAGAAACCATGCCATATAAGGACCTTTGATGTCCATGTTGAAAAGGAACAAAAAATGGATGGAGGCCTCATAGTGGTTGAGACAAATGACGATGAAGATGATGAGGATAGTGAGCATGATTGGAATGAAGAAAGTGATGGTGATAGTGAATATGAGATTATGGAGTCTGCACTCGAAGAAGGTGAATTGTTGGAGGATATTCCATGGGGAACACAAATTGTATTTGATGATTTGGTTGGTAACGAGGAATGTGGATGCAAAGATGCTAGTAAAGATGAAATTTTTGATATGACAACAGTAGAAGTTGAAGAGGAGGAGATTAAAGGCTCCCAAGAGAAAGATGAATAGAAAATTGAAGAAACCCTTTATGTGAAGAAGGTGGAAGCAAGTCTCCAAGCAATGGAGAAGCGAATAGATGAAGGGTTACCATGGGAAACACTATGTCCCTTGATTTATTGTGATGATATTTTGGAGTCTTGTGCAAAATTGAAAGAAGATGATGATGATTATGTTAAAATCATTGATCATGAAGTTGAGAATGGAAAATTCCTGGAGGACATGCCCATGAGGGTAGTGGATTTATGTAACAACTTTGATGTTTTTGAATGTGCAGGTACACTAGAAGGAGAAAGCAACCATGATGACATTGTAAGTGAAGGAGGAGGCAATAGTGTTGTTGCAAAAATTAAGGTCATATTTAAAAAAGACTATGAAGACAAGAACAACATCTTTGATGCTATAAATGATGAAAAAAATATGAATTTGAAGGAGACATTGGGGAGGAAATGGGATCCCATAAGGAGGCTTTAGAAGAGGAAATGGAAAAGAAAATCAAGGAAAATGATAAGCAAGTAGGAGTTGGAATAGAAGTAAAATATGATGAAGATGAGCTTTCAGAAGAAGAGATGATTTGAATTAGTGAAGAGTTGAAGTTAAGTAAGACAATGATGATGAAATAAGAAGGCAACCAACCTATCATTGCAATAGGAAAAGAGAACGATGACTTTATTGTTGTAGCAGTTGAAGATGAAGAATATACAATAGTAATGAAGGTTGCAGAGAAAGTTGAAGAAGTTGAAAAGGAAAAAGCCTTTAATACCATAGAAGTTGAAGACATACATGAAAACATTTCCATAGTAAGTTTTTGTAAACATGAAGGCTTCTATATCATGGAGAAGCATAAGCATGAGTTTGAGAAGGGAGTCCATAAAAATGATGGACATGAACATATGGAGACTACCCTAGTAGCAGTGGAAAATGATGGTGAGACTACCATAACTGCAGTAGAAGGAATTGATGAGGAAAAGACAACTTAGAGAATTACAAATGCAACAATTCAAGCTGCAAGAGAAGAGAAAGAGGAGAGTATGAAAGAAACTTATGTTTTATTTAATAATTTAATTGTTTGTGATTGTGAAAGGATTGACAATAGTATTGAAACTTCAAATGTTAAGAAAGAAGATCATTCTTGGGAGGTGTTAAAACTGCTAAGCAGCGTAAACAAAAAGAAAGGAACTAAAGATGAAAATAAATTAAAATTTTGAGCAACAGAAGTAAAGAACATAGAGGAGAAATTATGTGTTGATGCATATGCCATTGAAAAATATGAATTGCATGCTTGAAGATAATTATGATATAGATATGGAATCTATTGATATAAAAAATAATGAGAATGATAAAACTACTAATGAGGATAATGGAGGAGATGAAAATGATGATGATGTTGAAAGTGTTGATGACAACATTGAAATTGAAAGAGATGAATAGGTTGATGAAGGGTATCATGAGAAAGTGCCAAGGCTATAAAGCATTAACAACACAAGTTAAAAAAAGGAGAAGATGAGGAATGCAAGAAAATTTTAAAATTGCAAAAGTAGTTAAAGAAGGTTATGGAGATAAGAAATCGTCAAAGAAAGAAGATATTATTAGTAGTTAATAAGGTTGTAGAAACCCATCGACTAGATAAATGTCAATGTGGAGGATGATGCAAACAACTGGTGGGAATTTATTGTGCCCATGCAACAACATCACAAAGGAATGTTTGTTGAGTTGGTGGCCCATGAGGATAAGGGCATTGCAATTTTAGAAGGCATTGAATTTTTAAGTTTGAGTAGAATAAATGAAGGTAGTAGCTCTTTGGATACTACATGGAGTAATCATAACATCGTGCCCAAGAGAACGATCACGACAATCACAAGGGTAAAAATGAAGAAACAAATGTAAACCTAGTTTAAGGTTTGGAGTCGAAGGAAGAAAAGAAGGAGGTGAGAAGTTGTCTTTGTGCATGTCGAAATGTTATATATATTCGAGACGTGGCAGCATAATTTTGATCACAATCCATGGCCTCAACATAAGGTTGTGATTTCATTTAACCTAGGGAGTTTGATGCAGGAGTAATGTTGAACCCACCATTCCTACAACATTATCATGTTGAAGTGATTACCTCCTACTTGTCTTGAGCTTAATGTGGGATTCTTCACAATTGTGATTGGCTAATGTATTTGTTATTTTAATCTTTGTGTGAGTTGTTTGTTCCTATTCTTTAGGAGGTTGTTGTATATCTAGTTGGTTGTGATAGATCTTCTCCAACTAGTCTCCTAGATTTGTGTGTGGTTGATATATTATCTCAACTAGTTTATTAGTGTGGATAAGATAATCCATCTATCTTAAGTCAAAGCTTGATGTATACATATGTATACTATTTCATTGTTAATAATATACTAAGAACACTTTTATATTTGAGTAAAGAAATGTCTATTCTCCAATTTCTTTCCATGGTATCAGAGTAGGACTAGGCTTAACTCCCTTGAGGGAGGGCCCAAGAACATGAGAGAACCATACATTTTAATCCTATGTAAATATGTAGGAATATAGTAGGAGGTGAGAGTAGATTAGTTTTTTTGTGAGTGATTTTTGGTGTGATATTTTGTGTGTGAATAATTAAAATAAGTCTCTGTTGTGTTACCCACTTGGTGTGCTTCGTGTAGATTTGGTTCTTTGTCACGGGTTCAGTCTACTTGTTGAATCTATTACCTCTTGCAACAACTTTACAATCGTTCTGTGCACAAATCGATACTTGGAGAGTGAGGCTGATCCGTGGCTCATGAGTGTGCATCCTCCCTCCCATGATCATTGGTGAGAACCATTTTGGAGGAACTGTGGGAGGAAAGTACATGGGATTTGGATCTACTACTAGTCAGCATCCGTCCATGATATATCACTCCAGGTAATGTTCATACCATAATGAGCGTGACAAAGTTGGAGATTATTGTTTCCAGGATGATACATGATCACTATTTAAGCATAGATGTAGGAGGAATGGAGTGTGGATCGAATTCAAATACCAATGTTTACTGCTATTTTGGCATGTCATAATCCACAGCTTGGGAAATCTCTTCTTCTTGTTTTATGAGCTTGATCTGACCATATATCTACAAGATGATCTGTTGCAATTCCATTGGAAATTTCCTAGGTAATTGGTGCACTATTGTGTCCTCAATATGCTTCTTGTGATTGTGTTATGTATTTGGCGTCCCCTTTCAAATTCGGTGCTATGGATGAAACCGTTGTTACTCTTGTGTCAATTTTGCTAGAGTGCACAATCACGACTTGAAATTCCAGTTGATCAGGATAAGGGGTGTTTTGGAAAGATTGGACTAGTGATCAAGAGTAATTATAATTTTCCTGGAAGACATATGACATGTTTGTAGTTGTTGAGCATGCGATTGGAACTACGTGGAATGTCACTAGTGTTCGAAGACTGATTTAGGAGATTTGGTGGTATAATTATATTAATTTTTTCGATATTGTGTTAATGTATTAGATTTTATATTCTTGTGAAATAAATGATGAGGAATCAAAGAGATCATAGTTTAAGATTGACTCAAATACATTTTGTATCTAGATTGTTTTTCTAGAGAACTGACAAGCACCATGGTTGGATACCTAGGTGTCTTGGTAGATGGAAGTATGTCCATAAGATGGCTAGTTGTTTAGTCTCTGTGGTGAAACTACAAACAAGTAATTGATTTATTGGTCTGAAGCAATTGTATTCCCAAAGTTAGAAGGAGTCAAGTGCATGTAAAATCTCATAATGGATGGTTTTCTATTTAGTTCAGTAGTTGTGTATCTCAGAAATGATCCCTCATTATTTGTTGAGACATGCATGTGGATTGCACTATACTAGTGAGGTTACAAGACATGCATATAGATTGTTGTCCAGTGATTGAGTTCGGGAGATCCGTAATTCGACAGTTTGGGAGGTGGAATTCAGGAACTTGAGAATTCAACTCAGGAGCTACACCTTTACGAGGTTTACGAGGTAGCTTGATGGAGTTCATATCATGCAAGATTTCAAAATAGTTAGAGATGCTAATGAAGACCTTAATTGACATGTACTCATTAAGAGGGGGTGTTGGAGTGCTTAGCTCCTACTTGTTTTGTGATTAAAGTGGAATTCTTCACAATTGTGATTTGTTAATGTATTTGTTATTGTAATCTTTACGTGAGTTGTTTGTTCCTATTGTTTAGGAGGTTGTTGTAGATCTAGTTGATTGTGAGAAATCTTCTCCAACTTAATCTCCTAGATTTGTGTGTGTGAGAGATATTCTCTCAACTAGTTTGTTAGTGTAGCTAAGATAGTCTATCTATCTTAAGCCAAAGCTTCATGTATAAATATGTATACTATTTCATTGTTAATAATACTAAGAACAATTTTATATTTGTGTAAATAAATGTCTACTCTCCAATTTCTTTAGATGTCTCTTTACATGTTGACCTCATTATCAAGTATAACTCCATGTGAAGTTTAACATTGTATCTTAACACAAGTTTTATTTTTGGATTAAAGAGCTACTAAGGTTTTGGTTATTTTCAAGGGATATTATCTGACCCTCAATCCATTTATACATTCAAAAATGCAATTTAAATAACAGAAATTTGTGTTTTCGCCCAAAATTATATCGCGTGTCTATATTAATAACAAGTTATATTTTAAACTAGTTTATAAAACAACTGTATCTTATTATAACGAAAATTAATATAATAATATTTTTTTAATCAATTAACATATATTTATTTTAAATTGAAATCAATTACTCTATTTTATATTAAAATAAGGATGACTTGAACAACATAATAATATTATTTTTATATAACATTAAAAAATAATAAACCAACATAAATCCATTTTAAACTTGGATTTATCAAGTATCTATAGGAATTAAATTTCTTAAGGTGTAAATTTCGTGGTTTAATTTTTTGAATGTTGTCACATACATATATACTTATATAGTATATAGTTATTTAATTTTAATTACATATATAGAATGTAGTTATTTAATTTTAATTTAATTATTTTTTTAGATATTGTCACATACATATGTAGTATGTAGTTATTTAGTTTTAATTTTATTTTATTTGTTGTTGTCAGGTAATGTGACATGACAACATCTCCCCATGTTGGGCTTACACCCAACTATTCTCGATGCAATAATAAAAAATAATAATAAATACAAGTTTTAGATAGTTATTCTCTAATATTCTAGATTTTTGTAAAATAAATTATGTGTATTTATATGTCTTTCTAAAAGCAATGCAAATATCAAAATTTACCATGAGTAACTCATTCTTGTGATTAGTTTATATATTTATTCATAAGTTTACTTTCTCCCTTCACCACAAATTGGATTTATGTGCAAGGATCTCATATTAACTACATAACTAAGCTGCCAACAATAAGACTATTGAGAACATACAATGATCAAAGCTTCCATTCAAGTGTCTAGCAAAGGAATCGACTTTCTAAAAAGTTATTGATTTAGATTTTACTTGTAAGATTGGCTTTTACAAGTATTCATTTGGCAATAATAATAATAATAATAATAATAATAATAATAATCATGAATTAATGAGGCTAAAAATTGTATTTTAATTTCATTTAGTTTTTCTCAACCTAAGATTAAAGATTGCCATAAATATGGTTTAGTTAAAAATAAGAATTAATAAGAAAACACATATTTTTAAGAATTAATATTGGAATAAAATAGACTATTTTATTTATGTATTTGTATTCAATAGAGATTGTGTAAAAGTTATAAAATACAAAGTTACAAAAATTTATATCTACAATTTTTAAAATACTAGCATACTTCTTAAGAGTGAATGGGAATGCCGAAGTAAGTTAAATTGAGGGAAGTTTTTATATTAATGTTGTTAATTAGAATCATAAAGATATTACAATCAAAATAATCTTATTTGAAGTTGGTTCACTATTTTAATGATGATTTCTTATAAGAACTCTCAAATTGGTGAAAAGATTGCAAGTTTTCAAAGAGAGGATAGAATTAAGAATTTTGATTTATACATTATTTAGTTTGCAATTTCAAGATTTTAGATCAATTCAAAAGCCCCTCAAACCTAAACTTGATAGAATTGGAGATTTTGATTTACACATTATTTAGATTGCAATTTTGAATTTGTGAATCAATTCTAAAAAAACATAACCTTTATTATTTCTTTATATTTTTATATCATCATTAATTATTAAAAAAATGACATAAAAAAATATTTTATTAAAAAAAATGACATGAAAAAATATTTTATTAAGAGAATATTAAATAATAATATAAAACATTTTATGGTAAAAAAAAATAGAATTTTATTTTATTTTATTCCATTTTTTAAAATTATTCAAAAGAATAATATAAATAATAAAAAACAATAACACAACCCCATTAATAAATTTAATTAATTAGAAGAATGTGAAATAATAAAAACAAATTGTGAATCATATTTATTTTATTTTATTCCATTTTTTAAAATTATTCAAAAGAATAATATAAATAATAAAAAACAATAACACAACCCCATTAATAAATTTAATTAATTAGAAGAATGTGAAATAATAAAAACAAATTGTGAATCATATCCAAAATTTTATATTTGAGGGAATGAAATGAATATAAAAAATAGTAAAATAGAGTCACAAAATCAAAAATAAAATGTTTAAAAATAAATTGATTATTAATTTATTTTCTATATTTAATTTAAAAATTTTAAATCAAAAAATAAAATAAAAACAAAAAATAATTTCAAGTTAAATCTGGACATCTAACCTAAAGATCTAGATTAAAACATGAAAGAATAATATCATGCTCCATTGTATTTATTAACGTCCCAAATTGAATTAATAATGCAAGAATTAACTTTGATGAAGTGAGCATATTTTTTATATCGTTATTCTGTATTGATTTTTTAAAATTATGTAAACATATTTTTTATAAATTATTTTTAAAACAAAATATAAAAATAATAATTGTGAATATTTTTTTCCAAAGCTTTTAAAATTAATTTAT
>JASDQU010310085.1:5946-28746 GCA_032191745.1 Picea mariana | reverse complement strand
AATTTCAGTTTAGGCATTCTTGAAAAAATATGTCACTATCTCAAACCTAAAATTCTACCTACTAAAACGGTAAGAAAAGATTTGAGAATTGACCGATCACGGCTACAGATTTTTGAATTGATCGATTGAAGATGACCGGATGTGTGTTTTAGTTAATGTGCAAAGAAGGCCATTGAACACTTTGTCGTATCTTTTGGAATATCATATAATATGTACTCAGTTTTAAATGCGTTGATCTCGATAAGGTGTCTTTTCCGATTTACAGCTGGAGTGATCATGTGGTTTTCTCGGTTGAGGGAAAAACCTGTCTCTATATATGCCTCAAAAAAAGCAAGGTGGTTTGGTAGCAAAGTGGTTCAGTTGACAGGTTTTGCCCTGTTGAGAGGTTTTGGACAAAACCTATCCCTATATATGCATTCGACATAAAAATTTAATATTAAAATACAATAAAATAAAGTAGAATATTTTTGTTTGTCAATCTTAAAACTTGATGAAATATATAAAATTATCTTAAACTCATTTTAACCTCGGATTTTTCAAATTTCTAGAGGAATCAAATCTTTCCTCAAATTTTGCACTTTTAAAGAGGCTTGCACCTTGAAAGATTTGATTCTCTTAACTTAATAGATCTGGATTTAAAATAAATCTAAACTAGTTACAAATCATTTATCACATATTTATTTTAATGCTTTTTTTATATAGAGATTTTTTTAATCATTTAACGCACATTTATTTTAATGTTTTTTTATATAGAGATTTATTTAATAATAATTTATTTATTTATGATTTGTGAAAATTGAGAGATCGTTGGTGGATAGCTTTCCTTCACCTATCCCAGTTTCTTTGTTTGCCATTGTCAATTATTGGATTGTTACATTTAAGAAAACATGAAATAAATGGCTCTCACCAAACTTTGTAAACATATTTTTTGTTGAATGATTTTGTTAATGGCAGAAGAGGAAATATCTAACCCCGTACATGCTACCCCTTATTAGTCATATATATATAACCCCATACTTACTTCCCTTTTCTATAAATATTAAAAGATGTTAAAAAAAACTTTGAATGTTTATTATGTGAAACGGTTGAGAATTTCCATTTCTTATACTCTTGTATTAAATCTATGGTTTCTCATGGCATATCATAACAGAGTTAAGCATGATTTGATGTATTATATGTTGGAAATTGGTGACAACAGATTTCTTCAAGAATGGATTTGGATCCTATTATTCAGCGTTGGATGTAACTAGATAGACCAAGTTAGAATATAGATAGAAGTGCATTTAATAATCGGTTTCTTGTGTTACTGTGTGCTATAAATTCATGTATGCCCATAGAGGCATTGGTGAGTGAGCATGAGGATTGTAATATCCATGTTATGAACAATAATATAACATCGATACCTGCTTGGTGGACGTAACCTGAAGTTGGGCGAACCATGTAAATTACTGTGTTTTATTTTTCCATTTGATATTTTGATATGTGTGTTTGATGCGTATTAGTTAAAGAATGTGTCTGTCGAATTAACAAATGGTATCAGAGCTCGAGGAGAAAGATTTGTCTTGTGGATGAATGCTTTGTATCAGATCCAGTCAGAGGCCACAAAAAACATAGTAGCACCCAGGGAATCCGAGGCGTGTTGATTTGGAGGAGAGCTGATGTATTGCCATTCTTTTTGTACGTAGGGAGGCCTCTTTTCACATCAACACTGGTCCGCCAGTGTGTGGGCAACATTGTTTTCTGATTTGCGTTGGAATCTACTCGTTAAGGGCGTGTTGATTCTCTTCTCCACTTATCATGTTTTTGAAATTAGAAATCGACATTGGCCTCGAATATTAAAGGGTGCATTGGCCTCGAATATTAAAGGGTGTGCTGGCCTTGAATATTAAAGGGTGCGCTGGCCTCTCCAATTCTCTTGTGGTATCAGGTTCGATCAGGTGCCTCCCTCCATATCGACTTTGACTGAAGGATATGATAAATCATTTCAATGATCGTTGATTTCTTCTTGGCATTCACAAGACTAGAAAGGGCTCTTATTGCTGTGATTATGATCACCATCGACACTACTTTGCATGAGGTTTGTCCAAGGATGTGAAGGAGCGGATTAACAAGAGTTCAGAAAATATAGGTCGAGAAGCAACAGAGCAACTAAAATGGCGAAAACTCAGCGTGTTAAATTTGAAATTGAGAAATTCAATGGCAAGAACAATTTTCAGATCCGGAAGGTGTTAGAAAAACAGGACCGTGAAGCAATAAAATAAAACAAATGCAGAAACAAAACACAGAAGATGCACAATACAATAGAGACACAGATTTACGTGGTTCACCCAATGTGGGCTACGTCCACCAGAGAAATTGCCAGGTCCTTCCTTTATTATTATCCGACATATGAAGGGATACAACCTATAGCAAATGCATTGTAACTTCCTCCTCTTTCTCTCACAGTCTCCTATCTCAGAATACAATATTCGCCATCAACCATAGCCGCAATAAATTTCCCTCATAAAAGAGGGTTGCCTTCAAGGGAAAAAAACCCTAACATAATCTCTATCGTTAGATCTGTTATAATGAACAGTCCATATTTACAATGAAATTACAATATACATTTGCAAGGCAATATATCATTTACTATTATATAATACTTACTATTTGCAGCTTAAAACATCATTTAATACAAAATAATACTTATTATTTGCAGGTTGTCAACATAAGACAACTCAATACCATTGATGTTATAACATGTACTAATGGAATTTGAAAATAAATCTACTTTCAGATTTGATGATATAATGGAACATATTACACATTTTAAATAATGCCTTACACCTTTTAAATAGTTTATTAAAAATAAATGAAAAATATTTAAGAATATAAAATTATTCTTAATTATAATAAACTTTTTTTTTTTATATATTTTAACATAAAATAAATGTTTCAACACTAGTTAAAGTAAAAAAAAACAAATTGGAGTTAAAAAAAAAAAAAAAAGTTGAGTAGTTGATGTGAACTATAAGTTGAAAAATGATTTTTTTTTTTTTTAATTTCATTTTAGGCATTCTTGAGATAATATGTCACTATCTCAAACCTAAAATTCCACCTACTCAAATGGCACTAACAGATTTGAGAATTGACATATCGCGGCTATAGATTTTTTAATTGAGCGATTGAAGATGATCGGATGTGTGTTTTAGTTAATGTGCAAAGAACGCCATTGAACACTTTTTCGTATCTTTTGGAATACAATATAATATGTACCCAGTTTTAAATGCGTTGATCTCGATAAGGTGTCTTTTCCGGTTTACAACTGGAGTGATAAGGTGGTTTTCTCGGTTGAGGGAAAAACCTGTCTCTATATATGCCTCACAAAAAGCAAGGTGGTTTGGTAGCAAAGTGGTTCAGTTGATAGGTTTTGCCCTGTTGAGAGGTTTTGGACAAAACTTATCCCTATATATGCCTTTGACATAAAAATTTAATATTAAAAAATAATAAAATAAAGTAGAATATTTTTGTTTGTCAATCTTAAAACTTGATGAAATATATAAAATTAGCTTAAACTCATTTTAACCTCAGATTTTTCAAATTTCTAGAGGGATCAAATCTTTCCTCAAATTTTGCACTTTTAAAGAGGCTTGCACCTTGAAAGATTTGATTCTCTTAACTTAATAGATCTGGAGTTAAAATGAATCTAAACTAGTTACAAATCATTTAATACATACTTATTTTAATGCTTTTTTTATATAGAGATTTTTTTAATCATTTAACGCACATTTATTTTAATGTTTTTTTATATAGAGGTTTATTTAATAATAATTTATTTATTTTATGATTTGTGAAAATTGAGAGATCGTTGGTGGATAGCTTTCCTTCACCTATCCCAGTTTCTTTGTTTGCCATTGTCAATTATTGGATTGTTACATTTAAGAAAACATGAAATAAATGGCTCTCACCAAACTTTGTAAACATACTTTTTGTTGAATGATTTTGTTAATGGTAGAGGAGGAAATATCTAACCTCGTACATACTACCCCTTATTAGTCATATATATATAACCCCATACTTACTTCCCTTTTCTATAAATATTAAAAGATACTAAAAAAAACTTTGAATGTTTATTGTATGAAACGGTTGAGAATTTCCATTTCTCATACTCTTGTATTAAATCTAGGGTTTCTCATGGCATATCATAACAAAGTTAAGCATGATTTGATGTATTATATGTTGGAAATTTGTGACAACCGATTCCTTCAAGAATGGATTTGGATCCTATTATTCAGCGTTGGTTGCAACTAGATAGACCAAGTTAAAATATAGATAGGAGTGCATTTAATAATCGGTTTCTTGTGTAACTGTGTGCTATAAATTCATGTATGCCCATAGAGGCATTGGTGAGTGAGCATGAGGATTGTAATATCCATGTTATGAACAATAAGATAACATCGATACCTGCTTGGTGGATGTAGCCTGAAGTTGGGTGAACCACGTAAATCACTGTGTTTTATTTTTCCATTTGATATTTTGATATGTGTGTTTGTTTCGTATTAGTTAAAGAATGTGTCTGTCGAATTAACAAATGGTATCAAAGATTGAGGAGAGATATTTTTCTTGTGGATGAATGTTTTGTATCAGATCCAGACAGAGGCCACAGAAAGCGTAGTAGCACCCAGGGAATCCGAGGCGTGTTGAATTGGAGGAGAGCTGATGTAGTGCCACTCTTTTTGTATGTAGGGAGGCCTCCTTTCACATCAGGACTGGTCCGCCAGTGTGTGGGGAGCGTTGTTTTCTAATTCGCGTTGGAATCTACTCGTTAAGGGCGCGTTGATTCTATTCTCCACTTATCGTGTTTTTGAAATTAGAAATCGACGTTGGCCTCGAATATTAAAGGGTGCGCTGGCCTCGAATATTAAAGGGTGTGTTGGCCTTGAATATTAAAGGGTGCGCTGGCCTCTCCGATTCTCTTGTGGGATCAAGTTCGATCAGGTGCCTCTCTCCATATCGACTTTGACTGAAGGATATGATAAATCATTTCAATGATCGTTGATTTCTTCTTGGCATTCGCAAGACTAGAAAGGGCTCTCATTGCTGTGATTATGATCACAATCGACATTACTTTGCATGAGGACTGTCCAAGGATGTGAAGGAGCGGATTAACAAGAGTGGAGAAAATATAGGCCGAGAAGCAACAGAGCGACTAAAATGGCGAAAACTTAGAGTGCTAAATTTTAAATTGAGAAATTCAATGGCAAGAACAATTTTGAGATCTGGAAGGTGTTAGAAAAAGAGGACCATGGAGCAATAAAATAAAACAAATGCAGAAACAAAACACAGAAGATACACAATACAATAGAGACACAAATTTACGTGGTTCACCCAGTGTAGGCTACGTCCACCAGAGAAATTGCCAGGTCCTTCCTTTATTATTATCCAACATATGAAGGGATACAACCTACAGCAAACCCGCTGTAACTTCCTCTTCTTTCTCTCACAGTCTCCTATCTCATAATACAATATTCGTCATCAACCATAGCCGCAATACGTTTCCCTCATAAAAGAGGGTTGCCTTCTAGGGCAAAAAACCCTAACATAATCTCTATCATTAGATCGACAACCTTATAATGAACGGTCCAGATTTACAATGAAATTACAATATACATTTACAAGGAAATATATCATTTACTATTATATAATACTTACTATTTGCAACTTAAAACATGATTTAATACAAAATAATACTTATTATTTGCAGGTTGTCAACATAAGACAACTCAATACCATTGATGTTATAGCATGTACTAATGGAATTTGAAAATAAATCTACTTTCAGATTTGATGATCTAATGGAACATATTACACATTTTAAATAATGCCTTACACCTTTTAAATAGTTTATTAAAAATAAATGGAAAATAGAATATAAAATTATTCTTAATTATAATAAACTTTTTTTTTATATTTTAACATAAAATAAATGTTTCAACACTAGTTAAAGTAAAAAAAACAAATTGGAGTTAAAAAAAAAAAAGTTGAGTAGTTGATCTGAACTATAAGTTGAAAAATGATTTTTTTTTTTTTTAAATTTCATTTTAGGCATTCTTGAGAAAATATGTCACTATCTCAAACCTAAAATTCCACCTACTCAAATGGCACTAACAGATTTGAGAATTGACCGATCACGGCTACAGATTTTTGAATTGACCGATTGAAGATGACTGGATGTGTGTTTTAGTTAATGTGCAAAGAACGCCATTGAACACTTTGTCATATCTTTTGGAATATCATATAATATTTACCCAGTTTTAAATGCATTGATCTCGATAAGGTGTCTTTTCCGGTTTACAGCTGGAGTGATAAGGTGGTTTTCTCGGTTGAGGGAAAAACCTGTCTTTGTATATGCCTCACAAAAAGCAAGGTGGTTTGGTAGCAAAGTGGTTTAGTTGACAGCTTTTGCCTTGTTGAGAGGTTTTGGACAAAACCTATCCCTATATATGCCTTCGACATAAAAATTTAATATTAAAATACAATAAAATAAAGTAGAATATTTTTGTTTGTCAATCTTAAAACTTGATGAAATATATAAAATTAGCTTAAACTCATTTTAACCTCGGATTTTTCAAATTTCTAGAGGGATCAAATCTTTCCTCAATTTTTGCACTATTAAAGAGGCTTGCACCTTGAAAGATTTGATTCTCTTAACTTAATAGATCTGGAGTTAAAATAAATCTAAACTAGTTACAAATCATTTAACACATATTTATTTTAATGCTTTTTTTATATAGAGATTTTTTTAATCATTTAACGCACATTTATTTTAATGTTTTTTTATATAGAGATTTATTTAATAATAATTTATTTATTTTATGATTTGTTAAAATTGAGAGATCATTGGTGGATATCTTTCCTTTACCTATCCCAGTTTCTTTGTTTGCCATTGTCAATTATTGGATTGTTACATTTAAGAAAACATGAAATAAATGGCTCTCACCAAACTTTGTAAACATATTTTTTGTTGAATGATTTTGTTAATGGCAGAGGAGGAAATATCTAACCCCGTACTTACTACCCCTTATTAGTCATATATATATAACCCCATACTTACTTCCCTTTTCTATAAATATTAAAAGATATTAAAAAAAACTTTGAATGTTTATTGTGTGAAATGGTTGACAAATTCCATTTCTCATACTCTTGTATTAAATCTATGGTTTCTCATGGCATATCATAACAGAGTTAAGCATGATTTGATGTATTATATGTTTGAAATTGGTGATAACAGATTCCTTCAAGAATTGATTTGGATCCTATTATTCAGCGTTCGTTGCAACTACATAGACCATGTTAGAATATAGATAGGAGTGCATTTAATAATCGGTTTCTTGTGTAACTGTCTGCTATAAATTCATGTATGCCCATAGAGGCATTGGTGAGTGAGCATGAGGATTGTAATCTCCATGTTATGAACAATAAGATAACATCGATACCTGCTTGGTGGACGTAGCCTGAAGTTGGGCGAACCACGTAAATCATTGTGTTTTATTTTTCCATTTGATATTTTGATATTTGTGTTTGCTGCATATTAGTTAAAGAATGTGTCTGTCAAATTAACAAATGGTATCAGAGCTCGGGAAGAGAGATTTGTCTTGTGGATGAATGTTTTGTATCAGATCCAGTCAGAGGCCATAGAAAACGTAGTAGCACCCACGGAATCCGAGGCGTGTTGATTTGGAGGAGAGCTGATGTATTGCCATTCTTTTTGTACGTCGGAGGCCTCTTTTCACATCAACACTGGTCCACCAGTGTGTGGGGAGCATTGTTTTATGATTCGCATTGGAATCTACTCATTAAGGGTGCATTGATTCTCTTCTCCACTTATCGTGTTTTTGAAATTAGAAATCGACGTTGGCCTCGAATATTAAAGGGTGCACTGGCCTCGAATATTAAAGGGTGTGCTGGCCTTGAATATTAAAGGGTGCGCTGGCCTCTCCGATTCTCTTGTGGGATCAGGTTCGATCAGGTGCCTCCCTCCATATAGACTTTGACTGAAGGATATGATAAATCATTTCAATGATCGTTGATTTCTTCTTGGCATTCACAGGACTAGAAAGGGCTCTCATTGCTGTGATTATGATCACAATCGACATTACTTTGCATGAGGACTATCCAAGGATGTGAAGGAGAGGATTAACAAGAGTGGAGAAAATATAGGCCGAGAAGCAACAGAGCGACTAAAATGGCAAAAACTCAAAGTGCTAAATTTGAAATTGAGAAATTCAATGGCAAGAACAATTTTGAGATCTGGAAGGTGTTAGAAAAACAAGACCGTGGAGCAATAAAATAAAACAAATGCGGAAACAAAACACAAAAGATACATAATATAATAGAGACATAGATTTACGTGGTTCACCCAGTGTGGGCTACGTCCACCAGAGAAATTGCCATGTCCTTCCTTTATTATTATCCAGCATATGAAGGGATACAACCTACAACAAACCCATTGTAACTTCCTCTTCTTTCTCTCACAGTCTCCTATCTCAGAATACAATATTTGCCATCAACCATAGCCGCAATACATTTCCCTCATAAAAGAGGGTTGCCTTCTAGGGAAAAAAACCCTAACATAGTCTCTATCGTTAGATCTACGACCTTATAATGAACGGTCCAAATTTACAATGAAATTACAATATACATTTACAAGGAAATATATCATTTACTATTATATAATACTTACTATTTGCATCTTAAAACATGATTTAATACAAAATAATACTTATTATTTGCAGGTTGTCAACATAAGACAACTCAATACCATTGATGTTATAGCATGTGCTAATGGAATTTGAAAATAAATCTACTTTCAGATTTGATGATCTAATGGAACATATTACACATTTTAAATAATGCCTTTGGGAAAATCAAAGAAACCTGTGACCATTTCAGATGAAGAGTGGGAAGAGATCGATGCGAGAGCACTGAGTGCCATATGTCTTTGTTTGGCCGATGATGTTATTTTCAACATTGTTACGGAGAAGACAAAAGTCGATTTGTGGACGAAGCTAGAAAGCTTGTATATGACGAAATCATTGATGAACGGGATCTTCCTTAAAATACAATTGTACAGTTTGCGCATGAAGGAAGGTATGAAAATAACTAATCATTT
This sequence comes from Picea mariana, assembly GCA_032191745.1. NCBI lineage: Eukaryota > Viridiplantae > Streptophyta > Pinopsida > Pinales > Pinaceae > Picea > Picea mariana. The sequence goes on along the minus strand of JASDQU010310085.1, from coordinate 19,595 downwards.
AAATAATTTTAATACTCTTTTAGTCCATTTGACTGGCATGGGAGTGCAATTCGAATCTGAAGACAAGGCGATTACATCATTGCGTTCTTTGCCCGAGTCATGAGATCACTTTGTTACCTCTATTAGTTTCAGTTCAACAGAAAGTATTGAGTTTGATGTTATTGTTGGAGCTTTACTGTCTGAGAAAACAAGGAAGAAATCCAATTTAGAAACCTCTACATTTGAGGTTATGGTGGTCAGAGGAAGACCTAAAGAAAGAGGACATGTTCAGAGGGATTTCTCTTGGTCAAATTCGAAGGACAAGAAGAGAAATCTTAAGTGATGGTTTTGTGGAAAATCTGGACACTTGAAGAAGGATTTTTGGAAGCGACAACAAGCTTCCAAAGAAGACCCTCCAAAAGAGATGAAGAAAGCAAACGCAACTGAAACATGTTCAACAACAAGTTCAGGTATGGTTGATGAAGTTTTAACAATTGGAATTGTTTCACGTTATGATCAACAATGGTTATTAGATTCTGGTGCTTCAAATCACATGTGTCTTCATAGACACTGGTTTATTACTTACCAGTCTATATATGATGGAATTTTTTACATGGGAAATGATATATCATGTAAAATTGTGGGAATTGGTAGCATTTGAATTAAGATGTTTGATGGATCTGTTAAGATACTAACTAATGTGAGACATGTACCTGAGATTAGGAAGAACCTAATCTCTTTGGGAGTCTTAGATACTGGTGGATATAAAAGTATTGTTCAAGGTGGAGTTATGAAGGTCTACAAAGGAATCCTACTGGTTATGAAAGCAAAGAAGGTTAGAAACCTATTTCTGTTAGAAGGAAGAATCGAGTCAGATCATGCGATAGTTGTATCCTAGAATGACTATGATTATGTTCGACTGTGGCATCAACGGTTGGGACATATGAGCAAAAGAGGATTGAAGGTATTGTCTCATCGCAAGTTACTTCCTAGTATAAATTCTTTAAATTTAGATTGCTGCAAGCACTGTATTTATGGAAAACAAAATAGGCAAAGATTTAAAACCAGAAGACACACCAATGAGGGAATCCTTGATTATATCCATTCTGATGTTTGGGGACCATCCCCTACTATTTTGTATGGAGTATAATCATACTTTGTTACTTTTATAGATGATATCTCTAGGAAGGTGTGGATCTATATGTTGAAAAGAAAGGATGATGTATTTACAATTTTCAAGCAGTTTAGAGCTTTAGTGGAAAAGAGCACTGGTAGGTCCATTAAATTTTTAAGAACTGATAATGGTGGTGAATTTACATCAATGGAATTTGAGAACTATTGCAAGGAGTTTGGAATTGATAGGAATAAAACCACTTCCTATACTCAACAAAACAGATATGTTGAACGCATGAACATGACGCTTCTAGAGAGAGCAAGGAGTATGCTTAGTAACGCCAACTTGCAGCAGGAACTGTGGGAAGAAGAAATATCTACAACTTGTTATCTGGTGAATCAATCACCATCAACAACAATAGAGTGCAAGATTCTTGAAGAGGTATGAATAGGCCACCCTTGTAATTATTCTAATCTTAAAGTTTTTGGTTGTGAAGCCTATGCTCTAATTCTGAAACATCAGTGTTCTAACTTAGATCCAAAATAAAAAAGGCTTATGTTTGTTGGATATGGTGATGGTATTACGGGGTACAGGTTGTGTGATCATACTTCCCACAAGATCACCATTAACAAAGATGTAATATTTGATGAATCATCACTCATCAAATCAGATGTAGATGTTCAAATGAAACAGGTAGAAGTACCTAGGTATCAATAGATTCAGTTTGAAACTCGTTCAACTACAGATGAGAGTGAAAATGAACAAGTTTATGAAGAGGTTCATGAAGAGGTTCTTTCAGAGGAAAACATGGATGATGATGAAAATCAACAGATTGCGGATGAGCCACAAACTTCCCTAAGGAGGTCTACACGAGTCAGAGTTCCTCCAAGAAGGTATGATGATTTTGTTTCATCAGTTTCTTTAAGTACTAATGATGATGAACCTTCATGCTATCAGGAAGCTGTGGAGGGTTCTAACAATGAAAAATGGAAAGAAGCAATGAATGATGAAATGCATTCTTTAGAAAAGAATGCTACATGGGACCTGGTATAACTTCCAAGAGACAAGAAAATTGTAGGTTGCGAGTGGGTCTACAAGCTGAAGAAGGGTGTTGATGATAAGGTAGAAAGGTACAAAGCAAGGCTGATAGAAAAAGGATATTCTCAGAAAGAAGGTATTGAATTTCATGAGATTTTTTCACCAGTTGTTAAGATCATTTCAATTTGAATTGTGTTAGCATTAGTTTCATTTTGATCTGAAGTTGGAGAAGCTAGATGTTAAGGCTGCTTTCTTACATGGATATTTGGATGAGGAGATTTACATGAAACAACCTAAAGGGTTTGTTCAGAATCGCAACAAGAAATTTGTTTGCAGGCTCAAGAAATCAGTGTATGGTCTAAGGCAGTCGCCCAAACAATGGTACAAGAAATTTGACTCTTTCATGATGAGCCAAAATTATACAAGGAGTGAGTATGATCATTGTGTTTACTTTAAGAAATTGAATAATGGAATATTCATTATCTTAGTATTGTATGTTGACGATATTCTTTTAGCAAGCAAAAGATAACTGAGATCAATAAGTTAAAGGTTCAAATGGCTAGGACGTTTGATATGAAAGATCTAGGAGCAACAAAGAAGATTTTGGGCATGGAGATATTCAGATACAGGAGGAATGGTAAGATTTGGTTGTCACAACAGAAGTATGTCGAGAAAATACTTTTGAGGTTTGGTATGAACAATGTGAAACCAGTTTCTATACCTTCCGCTTCCCATTTTAAGATTTCTTCAAGTTTATGTCCTAGTACAAAAGAAGAAAAGGAATATATGTCTCGAATACCGTATGCTAATGTAGTAGGAAGTTTAATGTATGTGATGGTTAGTACAAGACCAGACATTTCACATGCAGTTGGGGTTTTCGGTAGATATATGGAAAATATAGGTAAAGAACATTGGGAAACAGTGAAATGCGTGCTTCGGTATTTGAGGGGCACAAGTGATTACTGTATCACCTATAACGGTGGTTGTGAGTTAGTTTGTGGATATGTTGATTCTGATTTTGCAGGTGATTTGGACAAGATGAGGTCAACTTCAGGATATGTCTTTACTCTTACAGGTGGAGCTATTAGTTGGATGTCAAAGCTACAGAGCATTGTTGCTTTATCCACTACATAAGCATAATACATAGTTGCATCACATGCTTGCAAAGAGGCGGTTTGGTTAAAAGGTTTGTTTGGTGAGTTTGGAAGGGTGCAGAACAAAGTAAAGCTACTTTGTGATAGTCAAAGTGTTATTCACTTGGCCAAGAATCCATCCTACCACAGTAGAACTAAACATATTCCTATTAAGTACCATTTTGTAAGATAGGTCATCGTTGAAGGTGGAGTTTCTCTTGAAAAAGTTCATACAAAAGAGAACTGTGCATGTACTTTTAGAGAAGGTACAATGGTTCTTGTCTTCTCTTGGCTTGCATAAAAGGTGATGAAAAAAATAAATGACCAAGGTATCAGGTTAATTGTTGTCAAGGTGGAGATTGTTATAAATGGGTGACAACGGATTCCTCCAAGAATGGATTTGGATCCTATTATTCAGCATTGGTTGCAACTAGATAGACCAAGTTAGAATATGGATAGGAGTGCATTTAATAATCGGTTTCTTGTGTAATTGTGTGCTATAAATTCATGCATTCCCATAGAGGCATTGGTGAGTGAGCATGAGGACTGTAATATCCATTTTATGAAAAATAAGATAGCATCGATACCTTCTTGGTGGACGTAGCTCAAAGTTGGGCGAACCACGTAAATCACTGTGTTTTATTTTTCCATTTAATATTTTGATATGTGTGTTTGTTGTGTATTAGTTAAAGAATGTGTCTGTCAAATTAACATTATAGTTGTGGCTTTTGGTAACATAGGAGGTAACATGAGCATGGTAACATAGTCGAGCACAATTGAGCCACATTTAATTTTGGAGATATGTGAGTCTACTTAGAAATTATAGGGTCATTACAGTAAGAACTGTATATTTATTTTTCAAGAGAAAACCACTGTAGGTAAGATATCTCTCTTTGTGTAATAGAAAGGTAATCTATTAGTGAAATCTATAAATTTCACGATAATTTTTTTATGAGGGTAAGCTTGGCCAAGTAAGCCCTCTTTAGGGCATCTAATATTTCCATCTTGCATTTATAAGTGACTCGCGCTTGGGATTCTAGAAGTGTTTCTAACTTAGATATGCTCACGTATAGTTCAATCATGCTCAGATTATAAATGCACAATCTTATGTTTCAAATTCGAAGGGAACTAAGGATTAAATTTGAAGGGAAGGGTTATTGTCACGGGCTTGGAAAGCATGCATTTGGGTGGTGGAAACACCCAATGCTTCCAGTCACCATGTGACACCAACGTCTTTCATTCGGTGACAAGGCCACACTAAACTACACAACCTAGACTAGGCCTTCACTTAGTTTCATTTGATATCAGTTATGTTTGTGTTTTTGTTACACTTAGAATTATTTCAACAGTAAAGAAGAACCAATCATACAGAACAATCGAAACATGTATGTGGGTGGCCAAAACAGCCTAACACTTGAAATATTCTTTATGAACATATCAACAATGTATCGAGCCAAATATGCATGCCTCAGAAGAAAGTTTATACGAGAATATGTTCCTCTCAGTTACACAAAACCTTGAATGAAAACCATACATAATTCAAACTTTTGGATTTGCCTCCTTGTTCGACCTTCCTTTGTCAACTCAGCTACAAGAAAAGACAATCGTCTCTCCTTCTTCCTTCATAACCAAGCCACCCACGATTCTACCAAGTTCACCTTTCCTCATATTCGACCTGCCTTATTGATCAAACCTTGCACACTTGATTCTGTGATGCCTTCCAAATGATTCCCTCACTTGGCTTATATAGGCACACACCCAAAGGATGCACCCTTTCACCACGATGAGACACAACCTTTCGTCTCAGTCGATCCAACTTTGATAATGGGCGCTCGTCCCTTGGGTGAGTCAGTTGACTCACCCAAGTGCGCTTTTCCCTTCTTGGTCGACTTCTTCATTTTTTATTTTGGCGCCTAAGTCTTCTTCGGGTTCATTCGTTGGACAACCATTTGGCTTAGCATTTTGTGCAAGTCTTCCTTGGTCCACGTCCATCATCCATTTGTCTGGTCGGCTCCCCTTGGTGCATGCCTAAGGTGATCCAGATTTATGAGAGGAATAAAATGAAACACAAATCTATAAAATTAACGCAGATATACAAAGAATAATAACATAGATACAATGGAACTTAACTTTTATTCAATAAAGAAATCTGTTGAAACTATAAAATTTTGAATGAAAACAATCTTGCTTGAATAGTGGTAGCTAATCTCTGAGAAGAGATGTGGCAGCTACATGAATTTGTCTGAGCACATTACAATGAGGCCTCCAATCCTTTTTAGAATCAAGAAGTAAACAAATAACCCTAGACATCCAAAAACCTAACCATAGGAGATGAAGTGCCAAAAGTCATGTGGGCCCCGATGGGGTAAGTTGGTACATCAACTTTCTGGGTCATAACTTTTGCATACGATCTCTGTTTTAGGCACACGATAGCCCATTGGAAATTTTTATCTCTTGACTACACATTATTTCATCACACTCTAAATCCGTCAATAGTGTGACTATGGAGGGCCCAAAAAACGTTGTTTAGGGCCTCAAAATGACCCCAGAAGTTTAGGACCCGAAAAGCTAGCAAAAAAACTGCCAAGATGAAAACTGTAACTACCAAGATACAAGTTGTGTGTGAGCCAGTTGGAAGAGATGGGTGGCCACTGATATCCACCTGGATGAATTCTCCCTCCTTAGGAAGCTCTGGTTTCCATTGTGTTGAGTTCCCTCGTCAGATGAGAAAATTTCTTCTTAATTTGGCCCCGATTGAACCACTTGCCTTGGTGCAGGAGCTGCCCCGCTTTGACAACACGATAAATCTGAAGCTTCTATTGGTGATTTCCCTTGACCTGTATGTCCAAAATATGATCAATGGATGCATGTTCCATGCAAACATGGTTGAGCTATGTCAGTGTCAACTGTTCTGCTATCTCTGAGGTGTCCAATAAGGGTGGAAAGTATGGCCAAAGGAAGTCCACATTAAACATTGGGTGCAAGACAAGGAAGGGGGGAATGTTGACCACAAAATCATTGTCACCTACAACCTTGGTGATGGTGTAAGGTCCATAGCAGAGTGGATGAAGCTTTCAATGGGGTCTTGTAAGGTGTTCTTTCTTCAAGTGCAACCAAACTTTATCTCCCACCTGAAAAATTGTGTGGAACACGGTGTTGATCATGGCGCTTCTTGTACTTGGCATTGTACTTCTGCAAAATATCTTGAACTTATTCGTGGATGTACTGGATGCGTTCAATGAACCATGTGGCTTTGTCAGCTTCATTTGCGCATGGGACAATTATGCCTGTGTGGACGCAAGGGGTAGTGCAACATCCATGGGATCCAATGGTTGAAATCATAACCCCACCTGAAAGGGGTTGCAGTTGGTTGAGATATGTATGGCTCTATTGTAACTGTGTTGAACATGGGGAAGACTCTCATCCCATGTGTGCAGATGCTTGGAATTGTACATGCCCAAGATATGCACAATTTTTGATGACCTCGGTTTGGCCATCCGTTTGGGGGTGGAAGACCGTGGATTTGGTGATCTTGGTGTCCAGTTGTGACGAGAGGCTTGACCAGAATGTGTTGAGGAACCAACTGCCCTGATTTGATACAATGGTTTATGGTATCCCAATATGTACTCACACTTGTTCGAAGAAGATATTGGTAGTGGCCTCTGCTATGATGTTCTTCTTGCAAGCAACCATAATCGCCATCTTGGAAAATCAATCAACAACCATGAAAACACAGTCATTTCCCTGCTTGGTTGAAGGAAGGCCTAACATGTAATCCATCGAGAAGGATTCCCAGGGCCTATCAGGAGTAAGCAGAGGGGTGTACATTCTTTGTTTTTTAATGGTCGGTTTGGCAATGGGACATTTCATGCATGACCTGATATACTTGTTGACATCTTGTCAGAGTTTCGACCAATAGAAATGTTGCTACAACACTACCATTGTCTTTTCTATGTCGAAGTTTCTTGCCACCCGACTGTAGTGATATTCCCAAATCATCTTCACTCACTCGCTTGATGGAACATAGAGATGGCCTAGATGGAACAACAACCCATCCTGCAGATGAAAATCAATGACAACTGTGTTTGTGCCCAGCATATGGTAGGTAGTGGTGAAGTTAGGATCTCTCTCGTAAAGTTGGGGCCATCTAGAGTTCTCATTTTCGCATGAGTGTAGCAACGTGGTTAGCGCTGCAACTGGAGGTTGGTTGAGGTAGTCAGTGGCGCATTTGGTCCTCCTCATATTATACTTGATGTTTATATGGAGTTGTTGCAAGTATGTGGACCACTTCTGATGGTAGTCATTTTGTAATTTTCCTTGTGTTTGCATGAACGCAAAGGCTTATGATCAATGTGGATGACTGTCTCTTTTTCGAGAATGTAATTCCTCCACTGGAAATAGGATTGTACAATGGAGTACATTTCTTTATCGTAAGTGGGGTATTTACGGACAATATCTGATAACGTCTCACTATGAGAGTCCACGAGATGTCCATGTTGAGTGAGAACTATGCCCACAACATAGTCTGAAGCATCTGTCTCAATCTCAAAATTTTGTTGCAAGTCAGGTAATGAGAGCATCATGGGTAAGCACAAGCACTGCTTCAAATCATCGAATTATTTCTTTTATGATTGGATCCACACAAATTTTTCCTTGCCACCGCCCCTGGTCACTTGGATAAGGGCCCATGGAATGTGGGAGAATCCAAACAAAAACCTATGATAAAAATTGGCAAGGCCTAAGAAACTCCAAAGCTCAGTGAGTGTGGTCGGGGCTGGCCAGTCACGAATGACCTGGATCTTGGCTAGATCGACATGTCCCTCCTACTCATCAACAATGTATCCTAGGTACTAGACCATGTTCATGTCGATGTAGCATTTTTCTAAATTTGCATATAGATTGTATTGTTGTAGAGTGTGCAGAACCTGCTGAATATACTGCAAGTGTTATGCCCAACTCTTGCTAAAAATGGGGATGTCATCTAAATACACCACCAAAAAATAATTGGTGAAAGGCCCAAGATATTGTCCATCATCCTCATGAAATTTGTTGGGGCATTTGTCAAGCCAAAGGGCATGACCAACCATTCAAAAATACCTTCTTTGGACTTGAAGGCATTCTTCCATACATCGATATTCTCTATTGGGACTTGGTGGTAGCATAACTTCATATCAATATTACTGAATTATTTGGCCACCTTAAGTTGGTCAAGGAGACCATTAATTCACTGAATTGGGTACCAGTTCTTGACTGTGATTTTATTTAGGGCCCGATAATCAATGCAGAGTTGCCAGGTCCCGTCTTTCTTTTGTACAAGCACGATTGGGCTTCCACAAGGTGAAGATCTTGGGAAGATGTGCCACTTTTTGAGTAGCGCCTGGATCTGGCACTTGATTTCCTCATTTTCTAATAGAGAGCGAGGATAGACTGGCCCATTGGGTAGCGATGCATCGGGGGTCAAATCGATTGAGTGCTTGACCTGACAGTGCAAAGGTACCCGAGTGGGTGAGGAGAAGATATCTTTGTATTCTTCCATGACCTTACCACTTGCTTTTGCTACATGGAGAGACCTGTTGTTGAGGCCATGGATGTGGGTGCATTCTTCTACTCACTTTGAGCGCGAATCATGAAGAATACAAAATTCTTGATCTGAGAGATGACCTTCCTGCCTTGCTTGGCAGAGATTAAGGAAATGACAGTAGATGGGACTACCTCGGGTATCCTGTATAATTTCCTGTCCAAAGTAATAATAACACTATGATTCCTAGACTTATATAGAACATGAACTTTCCATAAATAAGGTTGGCCCAAAATAACATCACAAACTTCAAGGTGGGTGACATCACACAATACCTCATCTTTGAAGGGTTTGATGTCACAGGCTAGGCAACACTATTGGCTGACATGGAGATTTATCCCTTGGTAGAGCCATCTGATGGTGTATGTTTGTGGGTGTGGTGTTGTCGGCAGAGCCAACCACTTCAATACCTTTGCAGAGATGAGGTTATTATGGCTACCGCTATCAACAATGAAGTGCAGTGGAGTTCCCTTCACCCACATATGTGAATGAAATAGGTGCTCACCTTCTTATGGTTCATCAGGTTCGTCGGGCTGAACCTTGGTGGTGGTAGCAATGGTGGCACTGGGTTCTGCATCAATGATTCGTCTCCCTTTTTCTGATTCTAACTTAGAGTCGGAGCCCACATATGATTCATAGGCTTTCACCTTGACCACCAATGAATTCTTTGGGTGAAATTTAACAATGTTATGCCAGGGGCTCTTATGGAACTTGCACCATTTCCTAGTGTCTATATTTGTATTCCCATTGTACTTCTTTGTTTGCGGTTTGGACTGGTTGTCCTGAGGTTTTCCATCCTTTCTCTTCCCTTTGTTCTACAGGTTGGGGTCACCTTTTCCTTTCTTCTATTGTGAGGGGTTCGCATACCAAAACTGTAGCATCTTTTGTTTAAGCTTATGCTCTATTTTGACAACATATCTATGCAGAACATCGTGGTACTTGCACACCATATTTTTCTCAGAGTCTTTGATACCCATCTTGGTGCGCAAGGTATGGAAGACATTGGTGAACTCTGGCACTGTTTTGTCCCTTTCTTGCCGCAGTGTGGTGCATCTTGTATATAAGTCATCATAACTTCCAACATGGTAGAATTGTTCCTTAATAACATCCCTGAAAGAACCCCAAGTGGGTGCAACTACAAATAATGTAAATCCCTCAGTTTCCTTTTGCTCACAGAAAGTCTCCCACCAATATTTAACATGGGGGATGACCTTAAGGAGCCCAAATGTAATATGTTCTCTATCGAAAAAGTTATGGACAAAAAAATACCCTTCTAGAAGGTTTAAACATTTGTCTACAACATCCACATCTATTTGACCTTCAAATATAGGAATATCAAAATTGATTTATACATTGAAGGGGGGGACACCTCTGCTTGAGGAATATGTGTCGCCTGTTGGTATCCCTCAAAGGATTTGCGCAAAATTATCCATCATCTCATTCCTTTGTCGTGAGAGGGATTCCTTGAGAAATAGTTTAAAGGGATCTCCTGCCCCATCGTCTCTCTTTTCTTCCCCTGTGGGCGACCGTTAGGTTCAGCGAGGTCGATCTTGCAAAGGCTCAACTGGTTCAAGTCCCAGCTGTTTATACCCTGATCTCATTGGGGAAATGCATAGAGAAAAAAATTAAGAGAATACTGCTCTGATACCAATAATTTGGATTTATGAGCGGATGAAATGAAACATAGATCTATAACATTAACACAAATATACAAAGAACAATAACATAGATACAATGGAAATTAACTTCTATTCAATAAAGAAATTTGTTTCCCGGGGTCGTAACTTTTGCATACGATCTTCGTTTTAGGCGCATGGTAGCTTGTTGGAAAGTTCTATCCAAGGAATACACATTATGTCGTCACACTCTAACTACATCTACAATGTGACTATGGCGGGCCCAAAAAAAATTTTTTAGTGCCTCGAAATTACCCCAAAAGTTTAGGACCTGAAAAGCTAGAAAAAAATTACCAAGATGAAAGTTGTATGTGAGCCAGTTGGAAGAGGTGGGTGGCCACCGATAGTCACCTAGATCATAAGGCACCAAAAGGCGAGGAGCTTCCCTAAACCATCATTCCAAATTTCGGTCGATCAGGCGCTCATGTTGTCGGAGAAATCTTCATTAAAACTTCCATATTTCAGTGAGGGTACCCATCCAACCTGCCACTTCGATCAAGTCACCCTCCATCGCAAGTCAAGTCTTGGAAAAGTTGTCTTTGGCACGACAACACCCAAATATCCCAACTTCGTCTATAAAGTCTTTGAGTTCCCTCTAACTCTCCCAACTCGTCGTATTGGCTCGTGGAAGGATAATGTGCGTTCAATCAAACTCATGAGGCATCACACCCTCCCCCAGCCAAAGTCATTTTTGTCCCGACAATCTCAGCATACTTCATTTGATGTGATCATCATTGACATACATTCCCATGAAGTGACCCTCGTCTAGGAATTGGATCCTCCATGACATACTGCACATCCTTACTCTGATCAACCTGTCCATATCTAAACACACTGATATCCCCCATGCCTTGGACTAGTTGGGTAGCTAGTCCAACTGTCATGCCCAATCCATGAGAATGTGTTTCTTCATGTCCAAACCAATCATTTATGGTTGTGTTTCTGTATTCACATTTGCTTCCAACTATCAATCTCTTCATCGTTTTGTGCCAATTTCATGGCACTTAGGGCCACATTGCCTTTTCATGGAAATGCACCCATGTTCTTCTTGGCTCAATACATGACATAAGCCCAATAACAGCCTCTGAAGATATCAAAAAATGTGGTGTCCAACTTATGCTTGTTTCGAAGATACCTCAAGGTCATCCTAATCTCCTTCAGTGAACAACCCAACTTCTTAAGTCGTTCTGTTGTTGGTTGAAAGTCATAAATCCCCATGGAATTCCTACAAAAATTAGCAATTGTTGTTGGATCTCGGTCTTCCATGACCACCTCTACTGCCTTGTCTTCCAAGTCAAAACTATTGGTTGTCTTTTCACCTTTCTCAGCTCTTTCCCTTGGTTAGAATGCCCCATGTGAGGATACAAATTGTCTTTCACAACACTCATTATCTTTTTATGCTTCCAACTGAATGAATGGTTAACTCCTCTCCATAAGAGTGGCAATGATTCCTATAGCCTTGACATCTTGCAATGTCTCTTGAGATTGCCTTTGACCCATCCTTCCAATGATGAACTTGGTCGAATTATTTATACTTGCCAATCCTCATGTATTTTCAACCATGTTGTTCGAAACAACCTTGTGTGGATCCTTCTTTGACTATTGTGTTGCATGAAGGGGAGTACCCACTTACTTGGCCTCTTCTATCATCCTAATCGTAGAAATCTTTGGCTTCCACCCAAGTTTTCTCTTTCTCATCATAGGCACACTTAATACTCTGGCTTCATCCAAAAATACCAAGTAATTTTCAGAGATCACATGAATAGCTTGGGAAGCTCAGAAGAAGACCTGTTCCAAGATCACTGCATGATCCTCTAATGGAACAACCACCAAATCCAAGCTTCCAAACCATTCTACAATTCTGACAAGTGTTGAATGAATCAACCTTGTCACTTGCTTCGCTGTAGATTTAACCACCTTATACTGACCTGTGCCAGCCTTTGTTTCACAATGAAGTGACTTTGTAGTCTCTTCTCCAATGAAATTGTGAGTTGATCCAGCGTCAAGGAGTGTTCCAAACTCCATCCGACTATCGTTGCATTCACAAAACAAAGACCTACCTCGTCTAGGTTTTGCAGAGTTTCTTCACTCTCTTCTCTCTCTCCCATGAAATCCATCAGTGTGCTTAATGCCTTCACTGCTTTGTTTGAAGGGCATTGAGAATGGACTATTTTTTTCGAAACTTTGGGCTCCCTTTTGTTGTGTTGGACCGACCGACTTAGTTTCGTTTCTTGGAGACAACCATCTTCACCATGGTTCATCGTACAAATAATTTATGCATCGTTTGAGTCTTCCGACTATTTCTCTTCTATTACACCAACTTTCTTCTCACTTGGTTCGCACCGAGTGTCCCCTCCATGGGAACACTAGATGACTAACATTCAACTGCCTCCTCCATTCTTGCCAAACTCTGTGATGGGAGTAAGCCTTGCTTCAAATCTGGCTCAGATTTTGTTGAACTTGTCTAGCCTACCTCACTCTCCTTTCCATTCCTTGGACAATACTTGGTGAAGTGGTTTTGTTGACAGATATCACATACAATGGAATGGATGTCCACGAATAAATCTGGGTGAATCATGAAGAGAGTGCAAACAGGCACAGACTCCTCCTTCTTGGATGAGCCTACCTTCAAGTCCATTCACCATTCTTCTTGAAGGCTCGGTCTCTTATCTTCGTTGGGCATCTCCGTTATCATACATTCATCAATAGCTTCGTTCTTCACATGTCTTCTTCCCACTGAACTCTCCTTGGACTGTTCATTGACACCAAGCTTGCGAGTTTCCTTGCTTTCCATCGTTTCAGTGACTCTTCACCCAAAAACCTCTCAACCAAAATTTGTATCTTCATTCCCTATCTTTTTCCACTATCATGGACGTCTCCATGGATCCATCTGAATGACAAAGCACCAAAACAACCAAACTTTCACAGAACTCAAACTTTGTTGGTGTTGTCGCTTGAGTATGGAGCTCAAATGAGCTCTAATACCATCTGTCATGACACTGGCAATGGTGAAGAGCTTTGCCAACTCTTCTCCAAAGTCTGAACAAATTGGCTCTCTGATACCATCTGTCATGGGCCCGACAAGCCTATGGTTGAGCAGTGGAAACACCCAACGTTTCCAGTTATCGCGC
>JASDQU010310084.1:35012-51636 GCA_032191745.1 Picea mariana | reverse complement strand
GATATGACGATGGTTACATTATGTCATTGCAATCATGATGGTATTTGATAAACTCAATTATATTGTTAATTAAGGTGTGATGTTAATTATATTGAATTGTGAGGAGGATCACATATCGATGTAAATAGAGGTTAAATATTTTAGTGACGGGTGCTCCCTGAAAAATAATGGCATTGGACCTTTCTTAATGCGATTAAAACCTGGGTTACAAAAAAAAAAAATTAAAAAAAATAGAGATATATTTTAACACTCTGCATTCGTCATTGGGATGGTAGTCGTGACATGATAGGTCATTACATTTTCACTGGACGGAGGAAGCAGAGAAAAGTTTCAATCTGCTAAAGAAGAAGATCATTGAGAAACCAATTCTGGTTTTGCCAAATTTTAGCAAGACATTCCAGGTCAGGTGTGATGCGAGTGGATTTGCAATTGGAGCGGTCTTGAGCCAAGATGACAGGCCGATTGCATATTTCAGTGAAAAACTAAATGAGGCGAAGATTAAGTACTCCACATATGACAAGGAATCTATGTAGTCATACAAGCACTAAGGAAATGGAGACACTATTTGGTTCCCAAGGAGTTTATTTTGTACAACGATAATCACGCTTTGCAATTCATGACTCGACAGGAGAAGTTGAACCAAAAACATGCTAAATGGGTTGAATACATGCAAAATTTTACTTTTGTGACTAAGCATATTTCTGGAACTTCTAACAAAGTTGTTGACGCTTTGAGCAGGAAATGTTTGTTTATGTAGGAATTCAGAGTCAAGACTTTGGGTTTTGACAACCTCAAAGAAATGTACAGGGATGACCCCGATTTTAAAGAGGCATATGAGGCATTTGAGAATCCATTTCTCAGGTACAGAAGCCAATGGACTGAATACATGATCCAGGATGGATTATTGTTCAGGGGAAATCAACTATGTATTCTGAAAGGCTCTATGAGGGAGAATTTGCTGAAGGAAAAACATAGTGGAGGATTGGTCAGACATTTCGATCATGACAATACATTCTCAAAGTTTAATGGCTCATATTTTTGGCCAGGGATGAGGACAAATGTCAAGAAATTTGTGGACAGGTGCATAATTTGTCAGCGCACCAAAGGAAAAAGGAAGAACACAGGGTTATACCAACCATTACCCATACCTGAAAGGCTGTGGGACACAGTGAGCATGGATTTCATATTGGGACTGCCAAGAACATAGAGAGGATATGATTCAAGATTTGTGGTAGTCGACAGATTTTAAAAAATGGCACATTTCATACCATGCCAGAAAACTAGGGATGCAACTCATATTGCGAACCTATTTTTCAAGGAAGTCGTCAGACATCACAGCTTTCCAAAGAGTATTGTGTTTGATCAAGATACAAAGTTCATATGGAATTTCTGGAGGACCTTATGGAATAAGTTGGGGACAAGTTTTTCGTTTAGCTCGACATATCATCCTCAGATGGATGGGTAGACAGAAGTCATGAAAATGATCTTGGGAGATTTGTTAAGAAGCTTACTGACTGAACACCACAGTCAATGGGATCACATTCTACCATAGGATAAATTTACTTACAATGATTCACTTAATAGAAGCATAGGGCAGAGTCCATTCCAGATTGTATATGGAATGCATCCAAGAGGAGTTTCTGAATTGAATGATTTAGAACAAAATGAACTCAAGAGTGCTAGTGAAGAGGACTTTGTAGAAGGAATGAAGGAGCTTCATAGCTGAATCAAGGAGCGATTGCAAATTTCAAGTCAAGAATACAAGCAAAGAGCAGATCAACACAGGCGAGAACTTTAATTTGAATTTGGTGACCTGGTTCTTGCGCATTTGAGGAAGGAAAGGCTCCCAAGGGGAACGTATAATAAGCTAAAGATGAAAAATATTGGACTGTGCAAGGTCATAAGACAATTTGGGGCAAACGCATAAGATATTGAATTACCCGATGGGGTCGGAATCTCACTGATATTCAATGTTGCAAATTTGCACCCTTACAGAGTTAAAGAAGCAGGAACAGAAGATGACCAAGAAGAAGTTCAATGGACAAAACAAATGCATGTAGCCGAAAAGCCACAGAAGGAAAGGATAATTGACAAAAGGGTTAGCAAAAAGACTAGGAGAAAAGAGTATTTTGAATACTTGGTCAAATGGAAGGGACATCTAGTTGAAGATGTCAGTTGGGAGGATGAAGCAGCAATTCATAGGCATGGACAGACTGTGCAAGAGTTCATGAACAATAGTTCATGAAAATTTTCAAGCAAGGGAGTATGATGCAAGAGCATCGTAAGTAGCCAACCAAGAGAGCAACATAAAAGTGGGAGATAGATGGACGTGCAGATGGAAAAAAGGGGCACGTTTTTTATGAAGACGTTTTAAATTTTGAAATCTGAAGCATGAATCTAATAGCTAGGAAAAGGCATACTTACATTTATGTCTTGGAGATATGAATAGATCTGGAGTGATTACTCTCATCTGCCAGATGTATTAGGCATTTAAGTCTGTTAATGTAAAGTAGGTAGATATGAATGTGACATTAGATAGTTTTAGAAGCATTAGAGGGAAAACAAATATAGACACCCTCACCCTTGTATCATTGTAATTTTTGATGATCATTCAGAATTCATAAGCTGTAGAGCTGTAGCAGAGAACTGTAGAGAAGAACCCATGTACAGGAGAACTTGAGTTAATATATGAAACTTTGACTCAACCTTCATGGTATTGTGATACTTATTGTTTACATTTGTTGAATGGTATGTTTACCACTTGCTTTGTTTCTTTGTTATGATTTTATTTCAACGTTGTAGTGTGTGTGTGATTTCATGTTGAATGTATGAATTTTGTGAGAGGAGAAGAATGACTTTCAATTGTTTCTCTTCCTGAGAATTCCTGCAAGGAGTGTAGTGAACGTCTGCAAGGTGTGCGTTGACGAGGATATGAATTTTATCTCAGAAATCTCAGGAGAGATATCGTTGTTCTCATACCAACTGAAGTGCAGGTGGAGCACAGAGTCATGCAAGGTGTGCATAGGCCAATTGAAGCCTTGGATTTTATAAATCTAGTAGGAAGGTTGAAGAACCATTGTTGTAAGGAGTGCACAGGGCCGAAGACTCAAATAACCAGAAGTTATTTGGAGGTTTTCCACAAGGAGTGTGAGCAGAGATCTTTTAGGAAGCTTGAGTTTATAAGTGAAAGGTCAGGAGGGATTTAACCTTCGAAGTGTTCAAAGGGAGACAAAGTCCAAAATCGTCTTATAGAAGTTAATTTCAGGAGGGAGAACATCGAGTCATTTGGATAGGAGTCATTGAGGAGTGAATCTGGTGGTCAGAATTCTCCATGAAGAACTTGCAAAGTCGTGAGGACTGTAGGATCTAGAGGAKCAACAAGGTGGTTAGGAGCTATATGAATCCGCCACCCTGACATCAAGAATCAACGTGAATCGTTGATCGTGATTAGTTTGAGCCGTCAGATCATTTCRAAAATTCAAGATCCGTAAGTTTGAAGTGCAGACCAAAATATTTGGTTACTATAAAACCCAAATCGCGAAAGGGATTATCAAGTGTGAAATTTYGGTATTTTGGGGTTCAGCATACCAGAAATATTGATCACAAGGAACCAAGACCTTTGCATTGAAAATCCTGAAGTCGTGAAACATGACGTGCCTTTGGTGTGAAACATCGACATTTTGACATATCGAGGTTCGCCATTTTGGAAATCCTGATGACAAGAAGCCGAGGCGCTTTGCATTGAAAACCCCGAAATCGTGAAACACGAAGTGTCATCGGAGTGGAATTTCGACATTTCAACTTTCCAGGGTCCAAGAAGTAGAGGAGACAAGTGATTTTTGGAACCGAGAGTTTCAAACTCCCAGTACGCGAAATCCAGAAAAGGGGTCTCTATTTTAGAATTTGGGAATTGGCGTGGCGAGTGAGTTGGGATCGCGAATCGCGAACTCTTAGTACACAGAGTCCCGAAAGGCCATCGATCGAGCATTTCATGGGACGTTGAGCCCATTTCATCATTCTAGAATTTCAGAATTCGGGGAATCATAAGGCAAGAGGAATGATTGTTGGGACCTTCGCTCAAGTCTTGAAAAAGATGAATTTAGTGGCAATAGGTAGTGTGCATTGGAGCAATCAACCCTCGTTGACAATTCACATTTCGACATTTGTCAAGAGCTGTGGGGATATATCGGGAATCTCCAACTTCCGAAACCTGAAGTCCATTGTGGCTCAAGAAAAGGGTTTGATTAACCCTTGGCATGGTTTTAGTGATGATCCTGTACGGATATCAGCCCAAGGGAAGGGGGTCTATGTCAACACGCCTAAGAGGATAGGTGTTTACCGAAATATTTTGGACTAGTTCCCAAGAGACCTTGGGAACCCTACTTAAATTTAGTACAATGTATCACCGGGAGACAGACGGGAAGACATAAAGAACAAACTAAATCTTGGAAGATATGTTGTGTATGTATGTGATGGACCAACAGAAGCGTTGGGAGGATTTTTTTTCCAATGGTAGAGTTTTCATACCACAACATCTATCAAAGCACCATAAGGATGGCTTTGTTGAGTTTATTTATGGGTGACTGTGTCAGATGCCTTGAGATGGGATCGACTTGAGGATAGAGTCTTGGTTGAACCAAAAGCAATGCAAGAAATGGAAGAACAAATGAAAACATTAATACAATGGATCAAAAAAGTGTAGGATTGACATAAGATTTATGTCAATGCACATCGCGTTGACCATAATTATGAAGTTGGTGATCGAGTCTTCTTGTGGGGGAAACTACACAAGAGTTTAATCAAGTTGGAAAATGGTGCTCAACACTCTCCTCGGTTTGGGGACCTTTCGAATTTGTGGAAAGGAAAGGGTTTGTGGCCTATTGACTATCCTTGCCTCATTCCTTGAGGCGCATGCATGATGTTTTTCATGTATCTATTTTGAGATAATATGTTAGTGATCCTACACATGTGATTGAAATAAGTTCCTTGCAGGTGTCGGATGAGGGTGCAATCACGAGAGAACCGATCCGGATTTTGGACCATTGAATTTGACAAATATGACGTCAAATAGTTGATCAAGTCAAGGTCTAGTGGACCAATTATTGTCCACACTAGGCTACTTGGGAGGACGCATATGATATGCCCTAGCAGTTTCCATTTTTGTTTATTAGTTAAACATTTGGATCTTGTCAGATACATTATTTATTGCACATATACTGTGAATCTTTAGGATGAAGTTTAAACCAAGAGGGGGTGTATGTAACATCCCTCTCTTATGCGCACATGATTTGACTTATTCTTTGAGGACACTTACATGGACGTGAACTGGTTTTGTATATGGTTGTATGTTTCGCTTATGGATTCTAATGATGATCCTTATGGATTATGATGTTATTTTATTTAATATCTTTGTATAAATAGGTTCTATTGATGGGTTTCTCTTCAATGTGTAGGACACTTGACATATTGAGGATTTCGATGGCATCAATGGACCACCTTGGAATTCGAATCGAGTTAGGGAGTGGAATGTATATGGTTTGGGTATTTTTATTTATGCATATGTGACATATGATCATGTACATTATGATCTTTTTATGAATCATTGATAGTGTTTCATTGATGGATGTAGGTTGAATATTTCTTGCTAATTAGACTCAAAGAGGGAGTAAAGGGGCCATGCAAAACAACTTGGTATTCAGGGAGAGGTGTGGCAGAAACCCTGCCACAATGTACTAGTAGTCCCACCGTGGCTCGAATTGTAGGTTAACGATTACCTAGCTCGAGAGATCTATGATGCCGTGAGGGAAGACTGAGATAGTAGCTCACAAATATTCTAAGGGGCATGCAATGAGGCAGGGTCTTGATTCCTTAGAGGCCCTTAGTCTCTCACAAGTTTTCCTGAAGCAGTATTGACTCCAAGGGTTAGACAACTACTAAAATGAGTCACAGGAGAGTGGAACCCTTGGAGAACATAGTGTATCTTGAAGGGCATGTTGCATGAATAAAACATGAATAAACGCGAGGGGCACCCTTGGAGCACATAGTGAATCTTGAAGGGCATGTCACAATTTTAATAAAGGTGAGTCAATGAACCTAGGTTCCTAGAAAACAATAATTTTTTTGACATGGTTGGCCTTAAAATAAATATTAAATGATTAATTTTTATTAATTATGAAATTCCCTTAAAAATTATAAGCCTAGTTAAAAATTAAGCCTAGGTCTAAATAGGGAAAGAAGAGTAAAAACTAAATAATCAAATAATAAAAGGGGGATGAAGAAAAATCAAGTTAAGAATTACAAGATAAATATTTTATCTGAATATTTAATTATCGATTATGTGCAAGACATGCTAAATTGGAAATTAGACAAGAAAGGAAATGAATGTAAAAAGGAATGTGGAAACATAGAAATGAATCTAGTCTCATCTAACTAAGGAACTTTCCTAAATGAAACACAACTAAGTTTTAGAAAGGTCTCAATATTTAAAAATGAAATAAATGGAATAAAGGGACAACAATGTGTGTTTTTAGGAGCACTTTTAGGATGGGTGAGGGAAATTTACATTAATTAAATTAAATAAGTCAATTTCTGGTGCAACGAAGGGATCGGGTGACAAGTGTATGGGGGGGAGTATTTCCTAATTATTTTTTAATAAAATGAATTAAACGTGCAAATGACAAGTGGTCACTAAGAAAAAATCTATAAAATTAATAAAGGAAGGGATCATGACTGGTATGTGTAAAGTTATGATGTTGGAATTTCTTTGACTGATTTTACTTATGAGAGTTGGGATACCCAACTTGAGAGAGAGGGTGGTAGCTCGACCTTGTGAGGCGAGTTGAAAGCTAGATTATTTTGGTTTTGGTTGTGCGTGGCCCCTTTGTGGCTTGGGGGGCTAAGAGGGAAGAAGAGTACCCCTAGTGTTGGATTGGACATACCAGTGAAGTCATCACAGTTAGCAAGCGGGGAGCTAGATGGAGCGCAAGCACGGGAGAACTTCTTCGACTTCTCACCTTCGATCACAGTATTTTCATTTGGATTTGCATTATATCAAGTTTTTATTTTGTATATGTTTATAATTAGTCTAATGATTGATGGTCTGGAAAATTCGGGTGGCTATCGAATGCTTCCTATGCGACTTATATCCCTTGTATTCTCTGCAATTTATTACCTCTGCGTTGTTCCAAGAGAAGATGCACTATGATTTTTCCCCTTGTGCAACTTCCTCCAGGTTTGTGTTTCTTAGGGCGTTGGATTCCTTGATGTCATCTTCCCCTTTTGAAAATAATTTTCTCTCAACATTCTTTCTCGCCTATCGTATCCCCTTTGTGATACCCTCAACGATTTTGTACACGGTGAGTCTTCTAAGATTTTCCCTCTGCGATTGGAAATGGTGTATCGTCTGAGTTTTCTTTATCCTCAACATTTTTCCTTTGTGCCTAGCATGTAACCCATTCTATCCTCTACGCTCTTATCCCAACAATCCTCTGCATGGTTTGGGTGTGGATGAGAGTGCTCACAAAGATGTTACTTAAGTTTGAGTAGGATATGGTAACCTCATATTATTGCTTGCTCTACATTTTTATTTATCTTTGCAGTTTTTCTATGAAACAAGATCCCCTACATCATACCCCTTTTTCGTGCATCCTTGGCATGGGAGGGCGCCCAGTGTGTTTGGTAATAGAGCACCCTGCGTTCTACCCTTGATTTCCTATGTTTTCCTTGGGAGCTTACACATGCGCCTAGACCTTTTGCTCAACGTTGTCTCCTTCAGCCAAATTCAGATCCTTTTTTTAATTTTACCTTACCTTGGAATTTCTAGTGTAATTCTTTCTTTTTTTAAATGGGTACACTGCACAGGAATGGTTAATGTTGATCTAAAACCATGGAAAGGCAACTGTAAGCGTTGTGGTTAAACTGGTAGAATATGTTGAAATATAATGGAATGGGAAGAGGTGAACCCTCATTTAATCTGAGCATTTTAAAAATTTCTTGAATCATATATGTTTGTGGGAATTAGTTTTTCCCAGTTCATCCCTTCTGGTGTTACCTTTAAAAAGTGTTTTACTGACCTGATCCTCCTCCAATTGCAATGGTTGAACCTCCCTTGAGCTTCCCCAAATTGTTCACTTGATGACTGCACTCTGAGATTTGAAATCATAGTCTTGTTTGAAAAACCAACTGAGAATTCCTTAAGCCATTCACTTATTGTAGTTAGGATCCTTAAACGCTGACAATATTCTTTAATATGAATAATGGCGTGCCTAAGGAACGTGGAAGGTTATACTTGTTAAAGGTTGTCCCTATCCCCTTTGTTGGTGTCCTTAATAGGTTTTCCCAATCTTGAACACCTCTCAATGACAAAATTTGAGTCTTATCATTATGATTTCCTGTCGTTGGGAGGGTCGATCTCTAAAGTAAGAACAGAGTCAAATTTCTTGAAATAGCACTCTACTTGTTATTGAGTATTAAATGAAAGTGGGTGTTTATAAGTCTGGTAGGATGTTGAATCCTATGCACAACGAGAATCTTTGTAGTCACATTTGATGTTAGTCATATTATAGCTCTGAATTATGGTCGAAGATAGAACATGTTTATACTTTTAATCTGACCTTTAGTCCACAACTGCACTCATTGTTTATTTTACAATGAATATTGTCTTGCCTCGGTTTCTACCTCATTGCGTTGACTATCTATATTTTTGAGGCCTCACACTCTTATGATGGTTAAAATTATTTTCCTTAAAAGATTTAGGATTTTGTACATTCTTGTGTGATGAATGTAATCTGAATGAACTCACATATAAGCTTATAATTAGCCATTGAATGTCTTGTATCTTACTAAGTGTAGCCTCTATTGAGCCAAATAATAGAAACTTATTTTGGTTGCCTAATTTATTGGTTCATGGTGGAAATGATTTATGCTGAAATTTGATAGTTCAAGACAAAGTTTTATCACCGGTCGTTCATAGATTGTTATTTATTATTATGCTAAATCTAGTCCCTATTGAAATTAGCATACTTTAAATTGACTCCCACACTTTGCAATGTCTGTGATCATTGACCAAATATATTACTCTAAGCATAGGTTGATGCCTTGTGAGCACCCCTTCCATTGGATCCTTTTCCTAAAAAATATATTACTTTGTGCAAACAATCTTTTTCATTTCCAATTGGGGACATCGGGCATTAGATCAACAATTTAAACATTTTTTCTTGGATGTAAAATTTTGTATGGAGATAAGTGCAATTCTCATGTTATGGTTCATGCTAATAAAAATAATAGGATCTTCAGACTTAGATCGTAAGTTTAGTAATCCAGTTATATATCGTCGATAAACCTTTTGAGTTTTGGAACTTTGATAAAATTTGTTCTACGCCTTAAACCTTAAGAGCCTTTACGTGAGGAATAAAAAAACCCAAGTGGTTTATGCATTAATAAAAATATCAGTTGAATTATTGCTTAAGCATTTTTTATCTTCTTGTGGGTTCCCTTGATTATTGTGTAATTCAACTCTTCCTTACAAGCTTCTAGAAGTTACCCTTTTTAAATTGGACTGGTTTGTATGCTACCTCAGATTAAGTTAAGATGTGCTCTTGATTTATTAATCCTTGTGGTCAGCCCATTCTCCTTACCTTCCTTGTTGCTTGGAAAATGATAGGGTTAGTATAATATCTTGTTGTTGCTTTAAACATTGTTGAGGTATGATTGAATGTTGTGATTAGAATTCTCTTGCGCAATGAATTTATGATGTAATGAATGATTGTTTAGATGGTATAATTCTTGTGCGAAATGAAATTAATGTGACAGATGATTGCGTTTATGTGATTTTAAATATTGTGCTATAAATATATCTCATAATTTCTCTTGCGCCTTAGCTTTAATGTGATGTATGATGATTATGTGATTAGTTAGAATACTTGTGCTTCATGAATTAGATGTGATTTATGATGATAAGTTGACGATGACCCTTACGCTTAAATAAGTGATGTTTAGGTTGTTGGATTCATCTAATTGATTATGGTTTGATTTTGTTAGTGAGTTGTAGACACCTCCTTGTTCCTTAGAACAATCGCCAACCCTAACACCTTAAATGGTTAAAATCAATTGGAACTTGGGCTTGAGCCTTGATTATATGTCCTGGAGGTCCTAACCTTTTACGATAGGTTGGACGGGTTGTATGTTATGTACTTATTATGATTATCGTTATGTTCCTTAAGTTATAGTTATGATATCTCATGTTATCTTGATGTTATCTGATGATTTCCTTTATGAAATGAGTTGAGCGGTTTATGATTCATATTGTTATGCATCATTATTAATTGTATGAATGCAATGATTATGGGTTGTTATTTTTTTGTTAATGCATCGATATGTGTGCCAATATTCATGGTGATGATCTGTCGTATTTGTGTCGTGATTGATTGTTAATGTGATAATATTGTTTCATTAATATATTAGGTGATGTGTCGATGATGTTGCTATTATTTGTGATTTTTAAATTTCCCAACGCAAAAGAAAAAAAAATTTACATGTTGTACATCGCTTTTGTTGTCGTAATGAAGAGGTAATTACACACTTCCATGCCTTACACCTGAATATAGTCATTCGTCCTGGGGATTGTCCTTGGAACTATTAAATAAATCCATTATCATGGAGGCATTCCTGGTTCCCTCTCTCCACCAGATCGAATGTCAGCCCTACTCTATGTAAAAGATAAGCACAATTCACACATTGGATGGAGTGAAACTTCCGTGGAGCTTTCAAACCAAATTTTATTGCCTTGTGTTGTGCTTTGACTGCAACTAATTCACTATGTTTTTGCTAGCCATGTTCCCTTTGTGTTTGGAATGATAGAAATCCATCTCGTTTGAAATACCTGTCAATCACATTCCAATCGATAAGATTGTTCAGGCTTCCCCCAACAATCTGAACTTCCACTTGCTTCCAGTGAACATAAGAAGTAAGTTAAATGAATAATCTATAAGTTAAAAGATCAATGAAGATTTTGTGTTAAGAACAAAATGAAAAATTTCAAAACATGGCTTGATGTGTTTTTAATTTCAAATTATTTGTATCTTGTATTTGTTTGTTTTGTATTTGTTTGCTTTCTTACTATTGGAGCTCTATTTTCGGTGATGGAAACTCCACTTCTAATAGACATATCAATGACCCCGTAACCTGAACATGGATGAGGAGGGACAATATCATTGACATTTCCTCCCCTTACTTTGAGTGGAAACCAACCTTTTATGATTGAAACATAATTTCCACGTTGTTGTTTGAGAAATTTTAAACTCAGAAAAATGATGGAAAAATTTAGAGCACTATGTCACATTGAATTCTGGCATGAATTCCTACCATAAAAATGAAAAATGTCCATATACAAGTTTATCATCTTTGGGTGATGACTTAATCAAAGTCAGAATCATCATTCCCATTTTAACTTAATAATTGTTTCACTTTATCTTGACAGATACGGTCCTTGAGATTATTTATAACTTAAACAAACTCAATGGGTTCTAGATAAGTCCTCTCATTTTGACCATTCTCTATAAACTTGACTTTTTTAATTCTGAATCAACTCATGGGAGATCCATAATTAATGTCATCATGCCTTTGGTCGACCTTTTGTTTCTTGTTCTCTGCATTTTCATTACTTTCCAAGACCCCCTAAACTCTTCCAAGATCCTACAAAACCCAAACAAGAAATAAAAACACTGAAGTCCTGCAACAAATTAAAAAAACAATGCCTTCCCTTATACATGATCATTCTTTCCCTTTGCATATCCACAAATGAATCCTTTCTCAAGATTCAATACAAATTCATTCCCAGGCCTAGTTACCTATATTGTGAAAACAGAAAAAAAGTGGGGGGGAGGGTGAGAAATGTTTCCTGTAATGGTAAAAGTTTTAGAAGGAAGCAATTTCCACTCCCATCTAGTTTATTTCAAAAAGGATGCAGTTGAGGACACCTTCGTGGCGCATATTAAGTCTTAAGGGCATGGCTTTAGACAACCATCTATCAACGTGTTTAGGATCACCTTCGACATGTTTTGGAAGTGTGTCTTCTAATTTTCAAAGTTTACAAAGGGGGAGGTCGTTCTAAAACTATTTCAAACCATCGTGCAACTTATCATGTGACCAATATGTTGGCAAACAAATCACCCAAAGTTCATTTTAGTGGTTTATTGTTTTCATCAAATATAATGAATCTACGCTCTTGATAGAGTATATTGTT
Organism: Picea mariana; assembly: GCA_032191745.1. Lineage (NCBI taxonomy): Eukaryota > Viridiplantae > Streptophyta > Pinopsida > Pinales > Pinaceae > Picea > Picea mariana. Next base: position 39,395 of record JASDQU010310084.1, on the reverse strand, counting down.
TTAGAGTATCAAAATATTGGATGTATATACAATATGTCTTATGAGTAAATCTTGTTCAAATGTTTTCAATGTCATGCTAAAGTCCATTTGCATGAAGATTTCTCTTAGAATAAACCTAAACATGAGGATGCAAGAAATGAGGTTGAAATTGTTTTACATAGCTAAAACAAAGATCCAAACAATATAAGAAGTATCAAAGGTTTTGAAACACATAGATATAAAACCGAAAACATCAACGCTATCAATCATTGACTTTAATGAATTCTTTGAAATTTTCAGATACTTCAAATTATATAATTTCATTTGTTGCATATTTTATTTATCTCTAAAGTGGCATATCCATTTGATATTCATTACCTAGTTTTAATTTCACCAGTGGAAAAGGTATTTTACTACCCAATATACTCACCAGTAGTAGAGGCATAAGGGGTCCTTCCAAATGCTCGGTTACCAAAGCCAATTATTGATCCATTTGGTACCAGAGCCACTTATTGATCCAATCGATATCTGACTAGTGTTAGAGTTTAATATATTATTAGGTTTCTTTTCAATTCATTAGATAACCATAGCATAGATAGGATCACTGAGAAATACACAATCACAAGAGATACTTTATTTATCCTAGGAAACCCTCATGGGGGAGAAAACCTAGCAAAAAATTCCTTAATATAGATAGCCAATACAATGGCAAGAGAATAAACCAAACAATACAAGAAATTCCTCTCTCAAGTATGTGCCTCTCTCTCTCTTCCTTCTTCTCCAACTGCATCTCCAAACTTGCACTCTGATGAACAAGTGAGTGAGTGAACAAATGAGGCATTGGCATATCTTATTTATACAATATGGTAGGTGTGAACTGAGGTGTCTTTTCACTGGCAGGGTCCACTTCTCATTCCGGGTGGTTATAACCACTTTTAATATATTTTGGGGGTCGAATTCTCATTTAGCCTATTACAATTAGGGTTTGACCAATCCGTGAAAGGGGATTGATCTAATGAATAATACATCAATAATAAATAGAATACTCTTTGCAGTTACAATATTTCAACACTCCCCCTTAACAACAAGGTTATTCTACAATAGCATCAGGCAAGAGAGAGGGAATCATCATCAACAACATCTTGGAACAATGACGAGCATGTGTATAAATCATCGAAAATTTTTCTCATCATCAATATCATTATTCACAGTAGGCAGATAGAATGGCATCGTTGTCCTCATCATCATTCGGCTAAGGTAACATCATCATCATCTTCAACATGAGGCTAAAGTAACATCATCATCTTTAACATGAAATATGAAATAACGTCATTATCATCATCATCATCAACAATAATATGAAGTGACATCATTATCATCATCTTTGGCAAGAAGCTGAAGTGGCATCATCATCATCATCTTTAACAAGAAGTTGAAGTGGGATCATAATCATCAACTGCATCAACATGGATTAGTATAACACTAATACATCATCATCATCAATAACATCACAAGGCTGATACAACATCAGCTATAGAAATATCACAACACAAAGGCTGGAGCATCATCATCAACAAAAACGTCACAACACGAAGGTTGGAGCATCATCAACATCAACACTAGGATGAGATTCTTCAGCATGAGACTGGCATCACAACACGAAGCTGGATACACAATATCATCAGCACAAAGTTGACATCATAGCATGAGGCTGACAACACAACATCATCAACATGAAGTTGGAATCACAACGTGAGGCTGAAAATACATCATCACAACATGAAGCTAGCATCACAGTACGAGACTTTCAACATCATCATAGCATGAGGCTGGCAGATTATCATAGCATGAGGCTGGCACATCATCACAACACGAGGATGGAACATCATCACAACACAAGGCTGGCACATCAACACAAAAATTAACCTATCACATCAACACAACAATTAAGTTGGCACATCAACACAACAATTAAGTTGGCATACCAACACAACTCCCCCTTTCGAGGTAGGTCCTTTCGGACTATACCAAGCTTATCTCAAAAGTGCTCAAACTTTACATGAGATAGAGGCTTGGTCAACACATCAACAACTTGTTCATTTGTGCTAACATATTGGATCTTTATGGCTCCTCTCTGCACCATGCCACGGATGTAGTGATATTAGATCTCTATGTGTTTTGACTCATCAGGGAACACACCATCTTTATATAACTCTGGTTATCACATACGATCACGATTGCTCCCATCTTCAGATCAGATAGATCTGTCAACAATATCTGAAACCATACATCTTCACAACTGGCGAAACATGAAACAATGTATTCCACTTTTGTCGTGCTCAAAGCAATGTTGAATTAGTCACTACTTTGCCATGAAGTCATGGTTGACCCAACACTGAAACAACATCTGGAAGTGATCTTTTTATCAAAAACACTTACAGCTCAATCTGAATCGCTGTAACCACTCAGTCTGAATTCATGGTCTCCATTATAATTGAGAACACAATCCAATGTACCCTTAAGGTACCTCATCATATGTTTTGTAGAAAAAATGTGAACACGTCTGGGTTCTACCACATATTGACTCAAGGGAAAACATATATATAGCCTGGTATTCGTCAAATACATCACTGAACCAGTAATATGTTTTTACAAAGTAGCATCAACCAATTCTGATGAGGTATTTACCAGGAGATTCAACTTTGTTTCCATGGGTGTGTACATGGATTTATATTTCAACATGTCAAACCTCTTCATTTTAACTACATACTTCCCTTGGTTAAGGAATATTTTCTCTATGCTCTGCTAAACTTCAAGGCCTAAGAGATAATTCATTTAGGTATTCCATCAAACTCTGTAGTGAGATTCTTCTGCAATCTATGATGATCTTTTCTTAATCTTGTCAAGAATACATAATCTACATATAGTAGTAACATCACTGGATCATCATCCATAACCTTGAGATAAAGGTTAGAATTAACTTTACTCTTGGTAAATCTCAAGCTCTTCAGGAAATTGTAAATTATGCCATATCAATCTCTAGGAGATTGCTTCAACATGTAGAGATCCTTCTTCAATTGGCATACATGAGTATTTCTATCTTCAATCTTCACAGCAATTTTTCTCATTACATTGTACCAATCTAATACACTTTTTCAGCTGCAACTCAATCTACACAATCATGTGCTAGATTTATGTGCTTTATGCAAAGAACTTATTTGTCTCACTATCTGGGAGTATGTCCTCTACTCTCTCTGCAACTGGGACTTTGCACCTGCACCTGCTCTAAAGCTCATAATGGTTTCTCCATTCTCACTGTGACTACTAAAATCATGGAGTAACTCCTTTACTCCATCATGGCAACAATTTTATATGAAACTGAGAGTGGCTCAATAAATGATACTGAAGATATCTCTTCTTTGTGACATCCCCCAAAAAATAAAGTATCTTTTTAAATTCAAAATTTATTAGAAAATTATTCTGTTTTTAGTAAATTCGAATTTGGAAAATTTTTGCCATTTATGGCAATTCTGAATTTTAAATTTGATAAATTGTAATTAATTATTATGACTGTTGGGTAGAGAACTGATTTGACCCAACTAACTATTTGACTATGACACTTGTATGTAAACAAAATATTGTTTAATTATTGCAGGAGGACAAATGGAACATGCATGTTAAATCTAACTGACCATAACTCCATGAGTGGGGAACATGTTGGAATTGCCTCTGGGATGATTGTTACAAGTGGAAAATCAGGGATTTGGCCATTGGCAGCCCCTGAAAATCAAGGATTTAGAAATATGTGAAAATTCCCAAGGGAGGGAAAAATACCTAGGGAAAAGTATTTTTTTGATAAATAGCATATGTGAGGAGGCAGGACGTTGCCTAGTATGCTGGGAAAACGAGACTACTAGTTTTCTTGTTGTTATGAACACAACTGATTATGTGTAAGGAAGAGGATTCTACGGAATCTAAAAGACATTGGTTGAGAAGGAGATTCCAATTTTTCCCTCATGGACTCATGGTCAGGCTAGGGGGTGAATCAGGAAATTGATTTGGCTTCCTTGTTCTATGGTTGGGAGGAACATGGTTGTTCCCTTTGTCTTTCCGCAAACTGGTTCAGATACATTAACCTTATCCTTCTTTGTTAGAATGATTATGTACATATGATATATGCACCTGTTGTGTTGAAGTAAAATATATTGTGGAAACATATGTACGTATGTGGAATTTATAACAGATAATTTAGTTCTGGAATCGTCTCTCCTGTATTTGAATTTTACATAGTATTATCTATACATTTTAACAAGTTTGAATATATGATAAAGTTATGGGTATCTCTGTATAAATATTTTCAGAAATTTCATATTTAATAACTGAGTTTTTCCTCCTCGCTAAAGG